>CM077522.1:27900429-28173899 GCA_039654895.1 Mongoloraphidia duomilia
AACAAATGTTTGTTACATTACATTATTTGAAATCAGAAACATTCCAGTCCGCGGAATCAAAATTTTCATTTTACAACAAATTTTCCTCCGAATTTTCTTATATGCTCGCGTCGCATATATTTGCCGACAAATAATTATTCAATTTTTACTAATTTTTGTATGCTTATTTGAAACGTATTGACCGAACCATTCTGAAATTTTTTGCCTTCCAAGTTCAATATTTTCAATTCTAGAGCAGTTTTCCTTCGAATTTGTCATCCGTCAGCGTCTTAAAAATATTTATTGAATATTGATGAAATTTTGCAGAATTGTTCGAAATACATGTATGTTACAGTACAAAAACTTTGAGCACGTTATTTCCATATTATTTTACATTTTACACCAAGTTTTCCTCCGAATTTTCATATACGTTCACGTCGTGTTTAAGATAATAAACTTTTACCGTTTTACAAATAATTATTCAATCCTGACTATATTTTGTGCGCTCGTTTGAGACGTATTGATCTTACGATTCACATTTTATTTTATTTTAACAATATTTCGCTATAATGTGTACGTTTATTAATAAGTCTCTTATACGTATATAATCCTAATACCCATAGTTAATAAAATTCCATCATGCCAAACATGATTTTTTAAAAAGAAACAATAAAATATAATTTCATAAATAGAACTGGATCTATCCAGGACTATAGTATACCATCCTGTTAATTTATAAATAGGAACAGGTGGACATTTTTCTGTTCTATTCAACTATTATTTTTCTGGAAACAACTAGTTTTCTACCATTTACTTCTAGAATTATACATTGTGCATATTTTCTCGTGTAGACTCTGAAGTGGAAAATTATGTAACTAACGTGGAAACAAAAATTTATTAAAAAAACAATTTTGATATTATTTAGTTCGATTTATCTTAATAATGTAAGCTGGGTTGAATAATTTTCATTTACAGGATTCACATAAAATACCCTGAATTAATTAAATTTGCTAGTTGGGTATCGTGATGTTACATAAAACGTATCCTGTTTAAGAAATGTAGATAATTTATGTGTACAGACAAGACGTATATTTACCGATCACCTGTACTCAATTAATGTAATAATATGTAAATGTACAACATAATATACTACATACACTCAATATGACATCAGAACATGTTTACACACGACATGATCGGTTTTTGTTTTGCCTTGAACTTGTAAATGCCGCCATGCTGTTGGTGGATATTTTTATTCATTTGAATACGATTTTTATTTGATGTTTAATGAAATTTATATACAAAACATAATCACTGTTTCACTGTTATTCCATCACACTGGACCTTAGACATAATTTTATATATTTTTGCCATATCCACTATAAAATAGCTACTTAATTACATGTGTGTAATGTGTATAGTATGCATGGAATAGGTCAGTTAAAAGGCAGGTGTGATAAAAGTGTTTTCAAAACACACTATTATGGTAAGTAAATAAATTCCATAGTGATTTTTGTTTATTCGCTCTGATCCGCCCGCTATTACTACCTACTCATGGCCTGCTGTAAATGTGAAGTTGGCGACGCAAATGAACTATAAAACTTTTTTGAAAATACTGAAAATCAAGTGAAAAGCAGCCATTTTATAGTGGATATGGCAAAAAATACCATATATTGTGCGCAATGATTTTATGACTCGTGTGACAGTTAAAACTCGCTAACGCTCATTTTAACATACTGTCACTATCTACTCGTCAGTAATATACCTCATTACGCATCTAAACATACTATCTGCTATAATAAACATTTTTATTTATATTGATTGCGTACTTTCAAAAAAACACTGATCCCAGTGTCAAAACCCGCCGACAAAACAACGTATTTTCCAACACAAGCATTGCAGAATTTAATTTGTTTTTACACAAAATAAAAAATTTCATCCTTTAATACACCCATTAAAATAATATTTTTTTTTTTCAATTTTCGGCGTGCATTATCAACCCTAATTCTATACACTCTTCACTATCCACAAACTAGTGTTCTCATAAATTTTGAAAGTCTGGTCCTGTCTGGCCGATTTTGTTGAAATTTTAGGGGCACATTTTAATATTGGTAATCTTTTATAATATGTTAGTTACATAGGTATCTAACAAGCTTTGGTCAAAATTTTATCTATAGTCACCGATGTCAGTCACAAGAAAAAAAATTCGACTGATGACCAGTCCTAGTAAATATTTGCAAAAAATAAACACTCTTTTTTTTATTCTTTGACTAGGCCCAAATAACCTTAGCTGTTAGTGGTCTTTAAAACACAATTTAATTTTTATTCTTTGAAAAAAGCATGGCCCTTTTTTTGTTTGGTGATCTACTGATCGGCTGAGCTACTAATGTAGCAAAAATCATGGTTACCTTGATTTACGTACAATTTTCTTTTTTTAGTAAAATATTTTTTTTCTTGAAAACTATACATTTTAGAGAAAAAAAATATTTACATTTTTTTCATAGTATAACATCTAGAATTCATTTATATTTTTTTTTACCTATGTTAATACGTGACATTGAGAACGTTTTTTGAATATCTCAGGATCCACTGAACCGATTTGACTCAAAATCTAATTAGATCTAAGTTAAAGGCTGATAAACACAATAGAACAATCGGCATGGTCGTATGTTGTTCCGTTTTTACGATATCGAAGGCGAAAAATTGACAACATACACACACACATCCATACACACATACATCCTTAAACTTTATTGCTGCATGCATCAATGCAAAATAACATCACTTTTAAATTTTCATACGCTAACGATGTCATAATGCAATTTTGCAAAATTTAAGCTGTTTTTTGTACAAGAACCGTATTGCTCGTGTTGGTGTTTTGGAATAAAATTATTTTTCGTAATTTTTATCACCAATGAATCAACATGTTTTTCTGCATATCAGATTGAAAACCTGCTTTTGAAATATACGTCGTTAAACTGAATTTGAATTATTTAAAATGAAAGGTATGTAATTATACTCAGTTAGTGGGTAATCGTTAATTAGTAATGTTTAAAGTACACAGAAACTGTTAATTACTAAAATAATATTTAATAAGGTAATTAGTAGCCATTTGTTCTCGGAAATGCATATCAATAATTGATTTTCAATCAATTAAGCTTGACAATATTTTATTTAAACTTACTGACCAATAGCGGAGACCTTTCTGTTTGACATTATTAAAAATCTCGCATGATTGGACAATTCTTATGCCCATTTTCTGGCATCATAGTTATACGTCCTGTGAGTTACATATAGCTTCAAAACACCGTATTTTTTACAGAGCCGTTATCTTGGAGATAATTATTGATTTTATAGTTCGATCTCCCACCGTATAAGTCTACTGGACCACACTACAAACATTTTATTAGTGAATTTAACTAATACTATGATGGAAAACATTAAATTGGTGGCAGACTACTTCGATTTTGACGTAAAACTGCGTCTTTCCCGGCGGTATATAGGGGATAAAATGATGCGAGACGAAAAACGCGTTACGAAAAGTGTGTGACGCGAACAACCATAATTACAGTTATGCCATAGTTTTTTTGTGTTTTTTATCATGTATGTCATGTTTATATTTAAAGATAACACTGTATAAGTAGCTCTACGTCTTCGGTTGCGGCACAATCGTAATTACTGTGCCCCTTGTCATTTTTTTTCAGTCTTTTTAATGTGTCAGTAGATATCTCGTATATACTGATCAACACTGTTTGATGACATTTATACCGGGTGTCCGGTCTCAAAGTCGAACATAGGGAATTAACGTTGTGTGCCAGTATAGATTATAAAGAAAAATACCAATTATTATTTACAGTTCTTTTTGTCGGTCTTGCAAATTTTTTTTAAGTAAAACTTCTTAGGCGGCACTGCCTTGACGATTTGAAGGGTAAAATGCTGGCCGTAAATGAATGACAAAAATGGTGTGACGCGAATTACTATAACAACCCTAAATGAATCACTAATAAATAAATAATGTAATCATGACTCATCCTGATCCATTCATTTTATATTATGCATACATACGAGGTTTTATTTCGGTCGTGTGTCCCGCGGCACGTGCCATTTTTTGCGTACCTGACAGACGTAATACTGCAAATTTATCAATTTGGGGAGCGGTCTGCCAGGTATACAAAACAAGTTTGCAAGGCAGAAAATGATAATTGTAAATATGTGATTGAAAAATTTTTTTCGTTGGAGAGCAGCCAATTATATAATTGTTTCGAAACATATTGGAAAAAATCATTTTACCAACCAGTGGTCACAGTCAGGATTCTAACCTGAACCTTTCCACTTTCGCGGCGGAATGAGTTTACAATACTCAACCGTGACATGATTGCTAAATTAATATTCTCCTTATATGCTTCAGAATCAATGATTTTTTCCAATATGTTTCGAAACAATTTAATAATTGGCTGCTCTCCAACGAAAAAAAATTTTCAATTGCATTTCAGCCGGATAAAACTATTATTTATCTTAAATATGTGATATTTATAATCTGTATAAATTTCATCAACTAGTGTTGAACAGTATACGAGATAGATACTGACTATAAAAATGATTAAAAAAAAATAGAATTACTCTACCACCGATTTAATGTTACCCGTCATATTATCTGTTAAAATCATTAATAAAATTTTAATAGTATTGTCCAGTAGATTTTTTTACGCTGGCAGTTCAGATTATTAGACATAATATTATGCCATTGGGGGATTTTTCATAGACAATCTCTTATACACTACAAAATTGTTGATATGCAATTTTGTCTTATCTAGCATGGTTCTCAGACCGTTTAGTGTAAAAGATGGAAAACATATTTTTGACAATTTAGTTACGCCCATATATGACGAACAAAATATTTTTGCAAATTTTTGAACCCGAAAAATAATATATATTTATGTTTAATTATTTTGCCGTTTGGAACTTGACCAATCTACCAATTCCTGAACGTGGGAATTATTAATTTATATTAATACTTTTAGCCGCGGCTTCATAAGCATTAATGTCAGTTTTAAAAGAAATGCTATCCTAACCCAATTTTGTCATTACAATCGGTCCAGCCGTTCTCGAATATTAGTGCGGAGAGACAAAATTTACGGAAACACGTTTTCCCATTTTTGTCAATTTCTGAATACTTTTCTTGTCTTTTATGCTGTTTTTAGAAGCTTTTGTCTGACGTAATTTATTAAAACTTCCGAGTGCTTTTACATTTATTATTATAAACTAACAGAAGTGAGTAACGACACTATGACGTAATAAACAGAGAAAAAGCCAAAAAACACTAGTTATAAATCCTATATAGATAATAAATACATTAAATTAAAAGCATTATTGAAATCCTTGTCCACTACCATTAACAAACGTCAACTACTTTTTTTAAATCAATATCATGACATTGGAAATCATAATCGACAGTTTTTGGTTGAAATTTTTATAGTTTCAAGTAGAATTTTTTACTCTGTGCTATATAATTTTATCTCATAAATTATAAACAAAAATTAAACTTAATTTCAAAACGGCTTATTACATCCCCATCTATATAATGTAGTTTAAAGTTCGTTAACAAAATAAAAGACGTAGGACTGTAATTCTAGGTCTTGAAGTAGAAGTGAAAAAACTTGATCAAGTTAAAATTTCGCTAAGATTTAGATTTCGAAAATAAGAAAGCTTTTAATTTTTCATTTTCAATCCAAGGCCTAGAGGCTTAAGCTCCAATCTTCCGTCATTTTTTGTCTTTGAACTTTCTTTTCCAAAATTCTCACTGTTCCGTAATATTTTTGTCACATATTTTGTAAACTATCAGAATACACATTTAAATAGTAAACTGTCTACAACTTCAGACAACTCTTTGTTATTTTAACATTAAAGTAACATTTTTACAGAGACTTGGTATAACTGCTGCAGTAAATTGAAGTTCATCAAAAAATTGTAATTTTAATTATTACTTTTTGTTTTTTCCTGTTTCACGCAGAAAAAATCATTTTGTCCGCGAATACTCTATCGTTAATACCAGTTTTGACAATGACCTTACCTAAAATCGAAAGTAACCAATGAAATGTACTTTACATTTCGGTACACTAATGTCGTTGTCAAACTTTAAATTATGTAGAACTTTAGATTGTACTCACAGAAAAACAAATGACTGATCTACATAGAAAAAAATCGCTTTTCAAACTAAAATTTGATCAAAACACATAAAAAAATGTTGTTTCGAAATGGAAGTTGTACAAAAAAAACCATATTAAATACTTGTATTACAGTATTATATATGTTCAAAAAAATATTGTCTCAATCGATCAATTATTTTTCGAGAAGGATCGATTAAAAATTCTAAAATGTTTTTCCTATAGAGAAATATATGTGTGGTCACAATCTAAGGTTTTTGTCAAACTAGATTTTCTGACAGTACTTTCTGCAGCTCAACATGAGTTTCATTAAAATCGGTCCAATTGTTTTCGAATGACATCTGTACAAATAAACATAATTATCATACACAATACCCAAAAAAACACAATAATGCGCTGTTCCAAACAAAGGTTTTGTTACAATTTGATGCATAATATAAGTACTACTATTTACCTGTGTCTAAACAAATGCCCATATTCGGTAGCGGTGCAGCTGTTTATGGCCGAAACCGTACCACCGGGTCGAGGTGCGGCAACGTGCACGTCGTTCTGTGGACGCGATGATAACCGCGCCGAAACGTCGACATCGATAGCCTCCTCTGGCTGTACTGGCCATGCACCAGTGGGCACACCTTTTAGACAAACCGCCTCCGACTAACTATCTTTTTTAGTCACGCCTTTATATCACTGCTTAAACCGTTTAAAAATCAACACACGTTACGTAAACTATTTTCTTTGCCCGTCATATTACGAGAAAAAAATCAAAAATCACACCTCTCACTTTACAACAAACGTACTTAGTGTGTTTATTGCAATAATCACAAAGGAATGTCAACAATAAACGAAAAGAAAGCAAGAATGTGACGGCAATAACGGCAAGAGCGTCCGTCGACGTCGGTCACTCGCGTCGGTTGGTTAAACTGACGAAATGAACTGAGTGAAACATGCACACCCTAATGCTTTATATTATTGAGTTTGCCGTGAAAACGGACATGTCCGTTGAATAATTAATGAGTCCTTACCCTCCTTTCCCTCAGTGTCGCCATCTACATTATATTTCATATAGTATATATACATTATACATATTGATACACAATATGTGGATATGTAGATAACGAATAATATACATTATACAGGATGCAAAAGTTTTCTTAAAGAGAACACTCTTTCCAAACTTAAGAACAGACAGACCGTTTTCTGTCAGATATTTGACATAATACAAAAAAAACATAAAATTTCAATTAACGCGTGCAATGACATGGATAACGGCTAGTAATAAATATTTAAAAAGACTTTCATACAAAAATGACAATAAAAAGTGGTTTTATACAAAAATGAATTGAATAATGAAAAGTATACCATTGTAATAGAAAAAACAACGTTGTAGCACCTACCACTTCTACGCATGCGCCGAATTTTTCCAAAAGCATGTCAAACATCCTACCAAAATTTGGTTTCGGTCCGGCTAGCCGTTTCACCTGTATCGTGCTCATAGACAAACAAATCAACAGACGAACAGATTTTTTTCAGAAATATGTATTTTGAACTCGGAGGACCTCAAAATGAAAAAAAAAATTATAAAATTGTGAAAAATGAGTTTTGACCAAAATGTGTAGTTAGATAAAATACGACTGGAGACACGTTCTTCCGCCACTAACACCGTAACTTCCACCGTATGTCAATTTTTACATTTTTAACTTGTTTTTGCAATATTTTACCAGTATCTATGGACTTATTTTGTATAAAAAAATGTTTCATAAAAATTTTTAAAAATCAGCAAATGAAAGGGTAATTTTATCAATTGAAAAAATAATTCATACTTGACTGTTCGTATAGAATAATAGAGCCTATATACGAACAGTCAAGTATGAATTGTTATAGTTTCCGTCACCCTGTCTATACTATAGAGTATAGACTATAGGGTGATGAAAAATAATGTACAGTCTGTATATTATTAGCTACGACACAAAATACAGTGCTTACGCATTCCGTGCTACGGTGAAGGTACAAAATGTGTTCTCAGACAATGTATCGTGTACTTTTGTTAGACTTTGACTGTAACATATCTCTACAAGGGAACAATAGTTTCAGGAATTGTCCGCAGTTTACTGGAATTACAAGAATAAATAAATTAATTAGTATTATTAACACCACAACAGCCGTTGTACAAATAGGGGTGCTGTGAGGTCATTCATTATTCAGATTTGTGAAGGTTTTCATTATAATAGTAATACTAATAATTGATGTAAATTACAACTTATTTGTTTTGATAATCATAAAAAATTAATAATTCGCAATATTTTGACGTTATTTAATCGAACGAAAATAATGGGCTTGAGAATAGCCGAGCGTGCAGAAATACCGTTGTTTATGTGGAGTTTCCATGGCTCTGAGCACTGGTAAGAATATCAATTGAATTTTCAATTTAATATTAAAAAAATTATAAATTGAAAATATGAATTTGTGCTAAGCTCAAATAACTCTAGTTGTTGATGGCCTTAAAAATGTTTTAAAATAAATACACAACACTTGAAAAAATTCTACACATTTATTAATCTCAACGATCGTTTCGGGTTTCTAGTCCGTCATCAGGAGAGTTTAAGCTAAAAAAAAACTTTAAAATGTTTTAAATTTATTTTTCAATTTTTCAGTGTGTGCATAGATTTGGTCTATTTTTGCTGCAGCTGAAAACGGTCAGCCTACTAATCACATTTTCTAGACATAGCTTTTATATAAGACTATCTACTGTTAGGATCGTCTGGGCTCAGTAGCAATTAACATTTAAAATTCCCTATTATTATAATAATGTGTGCTAACCAGTCTGATTGGCGGATTGGAAACTAAGTCACGTTTTAAGTAAAAACGGTGCAACCGGATCTACGCCATCAGTAGATCCCTATATTTAAAAAAATAAAAATATCCGAATTTTACTTTCGTTGGTTAAACAAACTGTTTTCAAAAGAAACAGTTGTTTTATTTAATATTAAAAAATAACTTTTAAAAAAGTTATTAACATTTGTAAAGATATCTTTTAAATTGAATCAATAGAACTGTGTGACGTATAGTTTCATTGAAGTTTTTTTTTGTATTCTACGTTGTATATAAATAAGCCTTATTTCGCATGCGCGTACATCGTCATCTGTCTAGCATTGACAGCCAATAGGAATGTATTTGTCGGTAGTGTTATATACACGGGGGTGTTTTTTCTAATATACCAATTTGTTATGCAGTCGTATACAGAATGTTTTCTACGAGAAGAATTACTAGATGGATTTATTAAAGTGAAACTTTTTAGCATCGTATTTTTTCCCGTTCAGTTATGCACGTCGATCGTCACGTCACGTCCAACACTGATCAACACATCAGAAGAAAACAGACAATCGTAGTTAAGTTAAATTTTCGCAAGGCTATGTCATTTGTTTATAGTTAGATTACATTACATTCAACGCGCGTTTTAAGTAGGTACGCCATTATTGTTGACGATTTTAAATTACGTTTTCTCACGACGTGCAAATAAATATTAATTATTAGGATGATTTACGTCCATTATAAATTATTAACTTTGACCTAAATTCTTAGGTAGGTGGACCAGTACAATAATGAAATAACAAATTTTAAGTTTTGTACAACGTTTCGCTGCCTTATTGCAGCTTCCTCAGGTACTAAGAAAGTAACATTTTACTAAGGTGTGAAAATTTATAAAACATAAATTACAGTAGCTCAATCAATTAATTAATTTTTGAGAAATTTTTAAGAAATGTTATTATTTTTTCAAAAATTAATTAATTGATTGAGCTACTGTAATTTATGTTTTATAATTTTTCACACCTTAGTAAAATGTTCCATTTTTAGTATCTGAGGAAGCTGCAATAAGGCAGCGAAACGTTGTACAAAACTTAAAATTTGTTATTTCATTATTGTACTTGTCCACCTACCTAAGAATTTAAGTCAAAGTTATTAATTATTAGCATTAACTCTTTGATAATGCTATTAAAAAATGCGGGACGCGTTATATAAAATATTAAAGACTGTATTTGGATCAGCAGCCAGTTTGCTTTTATTATCCAGTTACTAAAATTTTCATCAATAAGTTAAAGTATAAACATTGTTTATACTTAATTAAATGAATGCATAATGACTGCAAACAGTATATGAAAACACCTGTTGTAAGAACAATGACGTAACACAATGCTGTAATCAGGAAAAATTCATTAGTTCAAACCTATGTCACCGTAGGGACTTTAACCCTAAACTTTCCACTATCGCGGCGGACTGAGTTGACATTACTCACACGCCGCCGCGATAGTGGAAAGTTTAGGGTTAAAGTCCCTACGGTGACATAAGTTTGAATTAATGAATTTTTCCTGATTACAGCATTGTGTTACGTCATTGTTCTTACAACAGGTGTCTTCATATACTGTTTGCAGTCATTATGCATTCATTTAATTATGTATTTGGTCACGACTTACGTGTTAAATTTGTATTTATTGTTTAGACTTTACATTGTTTATATTTTAACTTATTAAAGAAAATTTTTGTAACTGGATAATAAAATCAAATTGGCTGCTGATCCAAATACAGCCTTTATTCTAAAATTCAGCCGTATAAACAATTTACTTATAAAATATTAAATTAAAAATTATTATAGAGTATATTTTAAGATACATTCAGTGATTTCAAAAAGGAATATTTAACTTTTAAAGAATAACGTTGGTTTTGTAATTTGAGTCAGTAAAAAATAAGAAAAGAACACTTTCTGTTTGAAATGTGCGCATTGCATGACTGTAATTTACAATGCAATTTAATTTATGTTTATGGAACAGTCAAATGCTAATTAGATGTTTAACTCTTATCGGCTGAGCAAGTGGTCTGCTTTGTGTGCACGCTTTTGTTTGGCAAGTTTTACTAAAGAATACATGCGAACGAAAAATTTAAGAAATATTTTTTTATCTTCTCTATTTCAAATCATACCTAACTCATATACTACATAACTAATCATAAGTTATCTATAATTGAAAAGCAGCGGAGATGTGTAAGTAATTCAAAAATTAAATGGCACGAGTTTTTTTCTAAAATCATTTTTTTAAATACAAAATAAAAAGCAATTAACTGGTATTTTAAAAACAATTAACCTAAAATTTTATTTGTTAGGCTAATTTAATCTCAGAAAAAAAAATTAAAAAATCGGGCCACGTGATACACAAATTTCAAAATTTATCGAGCAAAATAAGTGAAATTAAAGAAAAGTGCATTTACTGAAATGTGCTAAAAGGAAAAACATAATATTTAGTTTAGGTTCATAATTATAAAAGCGTGGACTGTAAAGTCTATTGTTGTGTCATTTTGAGTCAACATAATACTCCACATTGTCGACACAACATTGTTTTGTTTTAGCAGTTTCTATTAGCTACGCTTTTGAAACAAACAAGTAATTCAAAATTATAATTTCGTTGTGATCAGACATATTTTAGACTCGTCTTGATTAAATCAAATTTTATTGTGTTTTATTTATTTATTATTAATTTTATATAAGGATCTACAATAATATTAAATTAAGTCAAAAAGATCTTTATAATTGGTGACCCCTGACAAGTGAGCACTACTTATACAATTTTTTTTCAAAATATTGTATCATGGACAAAGCTTTAGAAGAAACATAAATAATACATTCAAATGGAGAATTTTATTGGAAAAACGGATAAAAAGTGACATTTTTAAATATTTTTTCGCAAACGCTTCATTTATTTTTAAGTACAATAAATATTATTTACTTATTTTCCTACGTTACTTTTTCAGATTATCCATGGTAACTTACTTTATTGATAATTTTTTCATTTTGACATTTATATTTTTTAATAATTTTATGCTTTTTCACATATATATTTATATCTATTCACATTACATTTCACAACATTATATCAAACAACTCAAATCTATATTTGCACTAATTGCATTAACACTACGAATTTTGATATTTGGTATTTGTAATTATTCAGTATTTAACATTTTTTATTTTGTCTATCAAATATTTACTTTTTTGATTTAGACATGGGTTTGCTGCCTTATTTTCCTCCGTGCAACGGATTAGCGACATGCTACCGTCATTTTTACGAAGCGAACAACTAGTTCTTATTCGTTATATTCTTTTAGGTTACTCCTGCTGAGGTCGATACACTCCTATTATATGTTTGTACACTTCCAGGATATTACCTGTTCGCCCTGTGTTTGATCATCTGCCTCGAATTGATACTTTTTGTCTTTTCAGCAGAATTATGTTCAACAATTTTTTTTTAAGCAAGCTCAAAGCAGAATGATGTTCAGCTGATTTAATTATTATTTACCATTATTTTTCATCAATTCGTAGACTTATTTTACTTCAATTATTTACGTCTTCACGAACTTCACTAGTGGACTCCTGCTTTTGTCACGCCTTCTACAACGTGCCTAGCTGTCCATCTGTGGTTCTCAGACGAAAATCACCATGATATATTAATTTTTTTATCATAACCAACACTAGTATGTAATTACTAATGCGTAATAAACTATATATCTATTCTTTGGTTCCTTCCTGTGGGTTTTGCAGTTAGTTTTGAAAACTGGCCACTTTCATTTGTAATTTTCCCATGCGAAGGGGGGTGTTATGTTGTGTCATTTTGAGTCAACATAATACTCCACATTGTCGACACAACATTGTTTTGTTTTGGCAGTTTCTATTAGCTACGCTTTTGAAACAAACAAGTAATTCAAAATTATAATTTCGTTGTGATCAGACATATTTTAGACTCGTCTTGATTAAATCAAATTTTATTGTGTTTTATTTATTTATTATTAATTTTATATAAGGATCTACAATAATATTAAATTAAGTCAAAAAGATCTTTATACTATGATAGGTTATTACAGTCACGACCCACGTTTTTATAATCTTATGATTCTATTTTTAGTACATTTTAATAAAAGTTTATTTCTTTTAAATGAGTTTTCCCTATTTCATTTTAAAATTTTTGGTCAGAATACATATTGTATGAACTGCAAAAATGACTGGAGACCCGCTCTCCCACCACTAGCGCCGAGACTTCCACCACGTGTTATTTTTCCTTTTGTTTCAACATATTGTCATCGGAACTACATAAGACTGCAAAGTTTCAAGCCAATTAGGTATTTAAGTTTAAAAAAAATTATTAATTTTTTAATTTTTTCTAATAATTTAACATAAATAATATTGAAAATCGAAAAGAAAAATTTTTTTAAAGGTATAGATAAATTACTAAAAATTAATTAAAATGTATAAAAATTTAAAAAATATCACCTACTTCAAAACGCGCCAGGAATGTTTGTGACGTCGTTATGTTAAAATGTGTCTGCATTTGTTGGTATTTGTGTATATGTATTATAGACCAAGAGGCGGGCGTTAATATATGAAGCTCATTTGTGACAGGATGAAATTTTCAGGGAAGGTAGTATTTATTATGACAAAGAAAAAGCGCTAGGGTTGCCTAGTCAAATCCTGGTGCGACGGCCGGGATAAGCCACTTCCGGTGCAAAATGTCAATTTTTTGTATGTATATGTATATATGTATAAATTCAAACAGCTCCAAATTACAAAGTGGCCCTTAGTCCAGCATGGTAACCATAGTTTTTAAGAAAATGACATTTCGAAAATTATAAATTGTTAATAACTGCTCAAAATTGGATAAAATATAATAGTTAAATCCTGTATCACGGAAAAGAAAAGTTATACATTTTGTAAAGTAGTATCAGTATATGCAAAAGTTTAAATTTTTGATGTGAAACATCTTTAGGTACGGGTGTAAAGTCTTTTGAATGGAACGTCGTTTTTTACTAACATTATCAGCGGTAATGTGTCATGCATCGTTTCTTTTTTTTTTTTTTTTATTAAAAAAACAGATAGATTATTATGTATTGTTTTTTTTCTTATTGAAAAATTATTAATGTGATATTTTTTAGCACCTTACCTATATTAAAAATGTTAAATATTCAATTTTCAACAAAAAATATCTCGCATTATTTTCTAATTAAACTAGTATAAAGAGATACCTTTATTAAAAAAAATTCGACTGATGACCAGTCCTATACTTCCCACCTAGTAAATATTTGCAAAAAATAAACACTCTTTTTTTTATTCTTTGACTAGGCCCAAATAATCTTAGCTGTTGGTGGTCTTTAAAACACAATTTAATTTTTATTTTTTGAAAAAAGCATGGCCCTCTTTTTACTTCCCACCTCTACTATGGTAGGGAAGTAATGGATTTAGTCCGAAAAAAATATTTCGAGATTTTAAAAGATTTTCACTTTTTGAGACCCTAGCAATCGTTTAAGATCATTTTCTGACTGATGTCTGTATGTGTGTGTGTGTGTGTGTGTGTGTGTTGTGTGTGATATGTGTGTGTGTATGTGTGTGTGTATGTGTGTGTGTATGTGTATGTGTGTGTGTGTGGTCAATTTTTCGCCTTCGATATCTTAAGAACGGAACAACATACGGGCATGCCGATTGTTCTATTGTGTTTATCAAGCCTTTAACTTAGATCTGATTAGATTTTGAGTCAAATCGGTTCAGTGGATCCTGAGATATTCAAAAAAACGTCCTCAATGTCACGTATTAACATAGGTAAAAAAAATATAAATGAATTCTAGATGTTATAATATGAAAAAAATGTAAATATTTTTTTTCTCTAAAATGTATAGTTTTCGGGGAAAAAAATATTTTACTAAAAAAAATAAAAATTGTACGTAAATCAAGGTAACCATGATTTTTGCTATATTAAGTTAGCCATCAGTAGATCACCAAACAAAAAAGAGGGCCATGCTTTTTTCAAAGAATAAAAATTAAATTCTGTTTTAAAAACCACCAACAGCTAAGGTTATTTGGGCCTAGTCAAAGAATAAAAAAAAAAAGTGTTTATTTTTTGCAAATATTTACTAGGTGGGAAGTATAGGACTGGTCATCAGTCGAATTTTTTGTTTGGTGATCTACTAATGGCTAGCTTAATATAGCAAAAATCATGGTTACCTTGATTTACGTACAATTTTTATTTTTTTTTAGTAAAATATTTTTTTTCTCGAAAACTATACATTTTAGAGAAAAAAATATTTACATTTTTTTCATATTATAACATCTAGAATTCATTTATATTTTTTTTTACCTATGTTAATACGTGACATTGAGAACGTTTTTTTGAATATCTCAGGATCCACTGAACCGATTTGACTCAAAATCTAATCAGATCTAAGTTAAAGGCCGATAAACACAATAGAACAATCGGCATGCCCGTATGTTGTTCCGTTCTTAAGATATCGAAGGCGAAAAATTGACCACACACACACACACACATATACAGACATCAGTCAGAAAATGATCTTAAACGATTGCTAGGGTCTCAAAACGTGAAATCTGTTAAAATCTCGAAATATTTTTTTCGGACTAAATCAATTACTTCCCTACCATAGTAGAGGTGGGAAGTAAAAATATATATAATTTTTATTTCATGATTTTCTTGACTTTTTTTCAAAGCAACTACCTTAAACTACGTTTTGTTTAAAAATGCTTACATATTATTGTAAAAAAAAAATAAATATTTTAATAGCACGTTAATATAAGTATGCTTAGAATAAGTAATTTAATAATAATTCATAAAATGTTATTGCCTTTGTTCGGAACATTTTTGAATAGTTTAATGTATAGTAAACTATAGTGAAACTCATGTCGATCACTCACGTATGTAATATAATAAAATTAAAAAACCGGTTGATTTGTGAATCAGAATTGTCAATCATTGGCAATGTTTGCCTTCTTCAGGCCTAAAATTACATAATTCTAATAATGTAATTTTAGGCTTGAAGAAGGCAACAACATAGTTGCTGAAAAGTTGCCATAATAAAGATTGACAATTCTGACTCACAAATCAATCGGTTTTTTCTTTTATTATAGTAAATTATTATTATTTTCCATTTTTTCATTATAGTTATTTTGGTTTTATATTCGCTTAGTTAACTTTATACCTGCGTCTGATTAAGTTGAATTTCAAGAAAAAATATTAATCGAGGTTCAGTAAAGTCAAATGCTTCAATTAGTTTTTAGTATCAAACCAAATTTAAAATCACAAACAAAAATCAACCTTTTTTCTCTTTTCGAAACAAACTCCAAACCACCTTTTTTAAAACTTTTATTACAGGTTACTACGACCTTCAAGTAAGTAATTTATATTAATTTATATAAGAGGTGCACGTTGAATTACGTTGAAAAATAAAAATAAGAAATTGCTACCCTAAAATACATAAATTCTTGGGAAAATTGTCAATACGGATATGAGTTACAAACCAAATGCGTTGAAAACATAAAGTTATAAATAACTAGACATACGTATGAATGTTTGCCAAACACAAGGCCGATAACTCATTTCAGAACGGTTACAATATATAAGTATACATATATACATAATGTTATTTGACAGCTTTAAAAATGTCAAAAAAACAAATATAATTTATAAGTTTTCAATGTGTTACCCAAAATTTCCTTAGGCAACCCTATGTATTTCAATACAGCTCTTCGAGATCTACAATATGGCGTCAATTGTATGCTGTCATATAATGACGAAAGATAATTATGAGCTAATGAAATATGTGTATTTTGCACCGGAAGTGAGCTCCTCCCGGCCTTCGCACCAGGATTTGACGAGGCAACCCTAGCACTTATTCTTTGTCATACTAGATTCTACCTTCCCTGAAAATTTCATCCTGTCACAAATGAGCTATATAAATTTACGCCTAGCTCTCGACCTATTACACATACTATCAAAAATAATAAATTTTTAACTTGGTAACCATGGATACAAAGACCATAGATAACATAATGACGTCACACGCGTTCGGATTCTTTCGGCGCGTTATCGGAACTGAGTTTAAAAATTAATTTTTATTTAAATATAACTTTTTAATTAGTAAGCAAAAAAATTAAATAAAAACAGTTTTGCTATAAAACTTATGTGGTCCTTCCATTTAAGTAAAAAAAAAATTTCATTTAAAAACCCAATTGAACAAGTGAAGTGAGTCAAAAATGCATTACTTACCCAATACCCATACAAACTTAGACAAGTGGACCTAAAAAAAATAAAACTCGGGTCGCAGTGCCAAACCCTGCCGACAATATAGTGTATTTGCTAATACAGGCATTGTCGCATTATTATGTGAACTTAAGTTTGTTTTTTGACAAAATAAAAAATTTAACCCCTTAATACATCCCTTAAAATAATTAAATTTTTCTAAATTTCAATATTAGACATGGATTTTATCAGTACACCCAATTAAATACACCCTTCCATAAGTAAATCCGTATCAACAAACTCGTGTTTTCATAAAATTTGAAAGTCCGGTTCTGTCGGGCCGATTTTATTAAAATTTTAGCAGCACATTTTAATCTTTACTAAAGAGTTAAATTTCAATTTTGAAACGATTCTGACAAATTTTTCAGTATTTTTGGGCCCAAAAACTTTTTGGAACCCCTAAATGCAACCCTGAAAATGGTCCGATCGGGCCCATTTTAAATAGGCTTCTTGCGGTGATGGGTTCCAATGTGTGTACCAAATTTCGTTTCAATCGATTAAGTCTGTCGAGAGTTATCGTGTACACATATATATATATATATATATATATATATATATATATATATATATATATATATATACATACATATATACATAAACATTTTCAAAAATGGTGGCAAACTGTTCAGGGGGGTATGAAACGTCGAGAAATTTTGGTCCGACCCCTAGGTCCCGCCATCCGACCGACGCCAATAGTGTATGTGCCATATGGCAAATACACTAAAAAGTTTGTAATTATGAGCACAGATCGCTTTTTACCGCATATACAGTATATATTTTTATGTATGGACACAAACGTATGATGAAAATGACTGTAATGTGACCCCCGTTGTCCCCGTCGATGCAATGAACACATGCCATTGTTTATAGTGTAAAGTGTTACCGTGGTAACGTCATACGTTGTATGTGTTCAACGTCTTGTAATGGTTTTCCTCGCGTTATCAAAGCAGTACAATTCAGTGTAGGATTAAACCAATAGAAAATCATCTCTATGACATCATTACACTAATAATGCTAAGCGAGTGGTCTATTTCTACACTGGATTATACTAGTCTTGCAACTCGAAAGAAACGTATAATGATATCATGGTAGGGAAATCCCCCAGAAGTAACGTGGTTACATTGTTGCTTCCGCATGTTCCCTTAATTTAGAACACCGCATAAAAACCGGTTTTAAATTTGCGACATTTGCTCACCCTAGGGGGTCACGTCATGTTTCTAAGAGGCCACATGTAAAAACGGAATATAAGGAGGCTATAGTAAATTACTTAGTAGGCATCCTGAAATCCATTGCAAGAATAAAATATTACTTATAAAAAAACTTAGAATAGAGATAGTAAAGCAAGCATATGTTATAAAAAAAATAATTTGATATAAATATATTAACATAATCTATGTAGGTATTATTATATTATTATTATTTACAGAATCACAAAAATAATAACATGTTGCAGTTTGTACTATAGCTTTCGTAATAAGTATAGTAAATGGTCTTAATGTGTTTTACTACTTTTTAATTACAAGTGACATGTTTAAAAGATTCAGGACATTTATGTGTCCTGCCAGGACGTTATTAAATGTCAAAATTCAGAACGTCTGACAACCCTACTGGATACCCAATTATTTTTTGTACAGAACATTAATTGATCACCGATATTCATTTTTAAAATACACAGTTTAATACATTTCTGTCACTTTCAAAATAGGCAACTATGTTTAATAATAAAATGAATTCACGGTGCCTATACCATAAGCTACCCTGTATAAAAACAGCATCATGTCTAACCTATATCTCGTTAGCACATGTGTTTTTAATATATTCTCACAAATGAGTGTACTTATATGTAAACATTTATGTTTGGTAAATTATTGAAAAATAAGTCGTTAACCCTGACACATATTATTTAAAATTCATAAAAATATAATAGTTCAATCCCATTACTCTAAACAAACAAAATTCAAGTTCTTTATTTTATGCGTTGTTAGTGTTTAAGTAGGGTTATTTTACCATCTCTTTGGGCCCTAGATATATTATCATAATATCAGAAGCTCTTTATTTGCATTTGATAACTGATGTCATAAGCGTCTATATAAACATTATAAACATGTACCTAACTATCACAACAGTCATGGTTTTGGATTTAATTTTCTCCTCCTTAATTCTGTCCATATTAAGTTTCTCTTTATAACATTAATTATTTCATAAAAAACGTCTGCCCCAGCGGTTTCGCAGGTCTTTGGAACTCTGCCTAATGCATTCTCGTAGCGCTGACCTCTATTTGAAGAATTTATTTCAATCTTTTTGTCGTTAGGATGTCATAATTGTTAAATTATGATTTTATGTAATTTTTTTGTTTTTCCTTTAGGCAGTGCAATTTAAGTAAATCTATAATATTTGTAAACTAAAATAAAAAGGTTCCCAGTGTCATGGAAAAGTGATTAGGTTTAATAAAAGGCCTTGAAAAAAAATCCTGGCTGTTGGTGGCCTTAAAAAAATCTAATTATGACGTTTTATGAATTTGTTTCTTTCTATACTAAAGCTGACCATTCTTCCACAGGGTGCACTAGTAATTTTGATGTAAGTATTATATTTTTGAGTAAATATCAAGAAGTAATGCAATTTTTATTTTATATTTTAAGTCCTTATTTGTTTAATTAACAAATTGCAACTGTACTTTCGTTTTGTAGTACAAAATTTTAAAGTAATATTAAACAAAAAAGATAAAAGGATTCTTTTGATAAAATTATACACAATTTTGTAAATGACTTAATTTGAACGAAAACATTTTTAATTTCGCATTTTAAATCAATTGTCGATCGTTTATAATTTACAATTAATCAATCTCAATCAAAAATATATAAATTTTAAAGACAATTTAACTTTCAAAAGGTTCAATTATTTTTTACAGTTCATTAAAATAATTAAAAATCGTTATTGTTATCGTGAATTTTTCAATTAAAAACAGTATTTAAAGCAAATTAATTATTCTTTTTCGGAGCATATAGAATACATATTTAATTTCAATAAACCAGGAAATTGTTAACGAAGTTTTCAATTTCTAAGAAAACCTGTTCTACAAAATCATTGTAGGTACTTTGTACATTGTACAACACATTTGGTTGATTGTTAAATAAATGCTTTAGGAATACCTATATTATATAATGCATACATTATTCGACATAGTCCATTCAGAACAGTAAGTAAGTCAAGTTGCAGTCATCCAATAGCAATAGTTGTGCAAACTGGAGGCCGCGCGCAACAAAAGGAAAACACAGAACAATCTCCAGCTTATTCTTCTCATTAAAACTTATCCAGATTTCATTGTTTACAGCCTTATTTTTTTGAAATCTTCTTTACGCACAGTAGAGAGAAATGGATTTATGCGAGTAACTAAAAAACCTGACGAAATGCTGCTCCACCAATCACCACACACTCTTGTATTCTGTTGACGTATGGAAGTGTGTGTGTGTATGTGTGTATATGTTACTGTAATACCCCGAACTTCGGTAAATCCTAAGATTTTACAGTAAAACCTAAGACTTACCAACTCTTAGTGGTAAAAGTCCGAACTGTTTGGTGATCATCGTTCATTTCGAACTTTTACCACCATTCACTCGGTAAATCTTAGGTTTTACCTCAGAGACATGGTAAATGTTGAAAGGTCATGTCAAGACGTGTTCGGCGCATCGTCTCGTATTCGTGGGCCTGCAGTCTGCAGACCCCCATATGATTGGATTAGTAAGATCTGAAGAGGATTTAGAGAATTTGTTGCTTTCGCTATAATAGCTCTTCTTGTTGTAACAAGTAAAAAAATGTTTTACTATAAATGACAATGTATTAATTGCATTTTTCAATTTGTTTATTAAAAATACCAAATAATAAGAAAAGTACTGATTTAGTTAGCTTAGCCAACGTAAACGTTATGTTTGTGAAGTATTTCAGTTTTATTTGTTTTTTATTATTCAAAAAATATTTTGCAGGTGTTAAGAAATACTAAGAAATAATTATAATTAAAAATATATCATAATGATAATTAAAATATGTAAGGTTTTGACTGTTAGTGAGTGGTAATTGAAATAAATGATTCAGATAATTAATTCATTGTTTTATCTAAAAAAATCCAACTTTTACCAACCGTCATTGGTAAAACTTAGCATGTACCAAACTATAATAGTAAAAGCCCGAAATATTGTCTCTTTTTTTAAAATCCTAACATCTACCAACACAAGTTGGTAAATCCTAAGATATACTAGTAAAACCTAAGATATACCGATATACGGGCCTTTACAGTAACATATACAATCGACGAACCTATACTGTTGTAACAAAATTTAAGATGTGAATCATTCACTTAAACGCAGGTATGCATGTAAAGCATACGCGTCCCATGCATACAAACTGTGCCTGTATAAGTGCATGAGTCACTCCTTAAATTTCGGTACAAAAGTATAGAATCTCACCACGCTTGTCTCGAAAATCAGTATTCGTGTCTGTAAGTGCATATTATATAGGTATGTACGTCCTACCTATATAGGTACCTAAGTATTCATGTTTGTGATGACTCATGCGACTAGAAGTTTCACTTCTGTAGTGTGTATCCTTTTTTTCAAATCATTTTATCTATCAGTTTATAGTTTTATTACTTATAATATTATTATTGTTTGTATTTTGAATTCGAATCAATTTTTGTAATAAGTACCTACCTCAATAAATTGACGACCATTTCAAACAGACAAAATTATAATATTTATATTCATTTTAGATCTTGAAAAAAGGGCCACCATATTGACCAAACGTCAAGCATTTAAATATATTATAATTTTGTCTGTTTGAATTTTAATCATCAATTATAATTTTTACATTGACGTTAATCTATTAATATTTCTGTAAAGACATTTTATTTTCCTTGCAAACTTTTATTTTTTTATTCATATAACAGGTGAGATGGTTACTTTAAGAGCGAACGCATAAAATAAAGACGACTGTAAAAAATTATATAGTTAGATAGTCTTTGCTGACTTTCTACTCTAAACGGACTATAAACATTTAACTTATAAACTCTCGAGTATATTTTACATATTTTATTAAAAGGTTCATTATAACAGATGACCTGAAATGGTTAAACGGGTGTCATTGTACTAACATAAAATGAAAAGTGGAAATAATAGACTATCATGTAATCTAGCGTACTTCTAACCTCTCATTAGTGTCATGAAAAATTTAAACTGATACCTATATTAAATGTTTGAGGAAAAACAACTATCAATTTAAAAGTGCCAAATCAAAATATAAACCAATTAAATGTGTACTGATGCATTTATTTCTTAGCTATAAACACGTGAATTTTCTTCGATTTGCTATTTATTTTGTCTGTTTACACATTTTTTCGCAGATTTTTCGTAAGATTTAATAATTGTAGGTACTTCTATTAATGTTCCGTTTTGATAGTCATTTTTCAGTTAAAATTTTTACACAAGATAATTAAGATCTTAGATCAGTGTGAACCGTCTGAAATAAAATCGCGTATGAAAGAAAACTTTGAGAAACACCGGTCTACGTAGTAAAAATCAATATCCATAATTAATTAAATAAATATGTAAAACTACTTAACACCGAACAGTTTTGCATAACCTCAATAAAACTTGAACCATAAAAAAACTACAAACGAGTTCTTCGTAATTTGTATCCTTTTCCACGACTTGCATTAAAGTTTTCTTTTGTAACAATGTGTTACAAAAAAATGACTCATCCACAAAATAAGCAGTTATAAAACTGTCCTACTTTTGGATCATAAATAATTATCTTTGAATATTCAATGTGTTACTTAGATTGGATTAAAAGAGGTGGTGTTATCCACATCATACATCATTTATTTTTAACTTTGTCTGCACGAATTGTTTTTTGCCTGTAATTGGACAATCATGTCTGTTGGTAAATAAATAAATAAATTAATGAATAACACATATTATTATGTTTGGATATGTCGCAGGAATATTGTAAAATCCGGAATAATTATAATGTTACTGGCCAGCAGTGGCGGCTCGTGCCTGTTTAGACAGGTGGTGCCAAAACGAAGGTCAAAATAGAAAAGAAGTACCTATAAAACATAGAAAATAACTTACCTAGTGACTATCCACGCAACTATCTATGTTTGACTAAACAAGTACACACTGGTACAAAGTGCAACAATAGAAATCCGAAAAAAAAAACAGTTTAATAAAGTTCAAGACCTCTACACATTTCTGGCAAAATAATAAAATAAAAAATATATTTTACGCTACACATAAATTATGACGTAAATCCATCCTTCTTTCCTTATTTCTTGTAAATTTTTCAATTACTTTATTATTAAAATTGTCAATTCCTTTAACAAAACCGTCAAATAATAAAACAAAATTGTTATCAACAATAACATTTAACCGAAACAACAATGTGTTGTAAATTCCAACAATGACCAAACAGAATATCGCCAATAATGTGCCTGGCACACAATTCATTTAGATTTAGCATTACAGCATAGGGAAATCATGAGTCATAGTTCTATCTCTCTTGCTCACGTATAAGGACCGTAAAGTATGCTTTGTTTACACTGTGCCTATTATTAAATGGCACATGATACGTGTTACTGATCGCGTGGTGAAAATGTTTTAGGAAATTTGTGCGATTTAGGCTGAACTCTGCTGTCCGGACGATCGATAATTTTATAAATTGATTAAAAAAATATACATATTAATAAAAATATTAACAAAAAATATTTTTAGAGAAAATTGAAAAATTAGGGGTAGTGCCATGGCACTGTGGCACTACCCCACGAGCCGCCACTGCTGGCCAGCCTTAGGAAAATTGTAATATGAGATCTTTTTTGATAATGCTACTGATTTGTCGTCTCATATTTTAGGTTTATTATAATAATTCTGACTTCAGTTAGGTATATTGTGAATATCGGTTACATTCTACGGCCGCAAGGGAAGCGCGGGGTATGACCCGTGCGATGATTGACTACACTAGCTTTCTCGCAAAAATGTTGTTGTATGTATTAGATATTAATATTAAAATTAATTAATATAAAAAATTCTGACTTCTCTATTTTCGAACTATTGCGGCCAAACCACCTTCATCATCGTCCTCGCCTCTTTCCGTTACGCGGCGTCGGCTTTCCTAATCATGAGGTGCCATTTTCACCTCATGATTAGTATAAAGATTGGCTATAGATTTTTACGGTCGGTAGCCACCTGACACCAAGGTCTTGATCGTCTTGGAAGACCTGAGAGCCGCCGTTGACCAGTATTGGTTCTTTTGCCGCTTTAATTAAAAAAATATAAATTGTTTCAATTTGCGTTGCATGAGCCGGCAACATAGACATTATTTTTAGGCCGTGCCTCCGCTGCCGGCAACCTGCAGTGAGAACATTGAGACTTAATTAATTAATAACTTAAGAAACACGATCTTAACTTTTTTCCTTCAAAAAGAATTACAAAGCAGACAAAAACGGATTATAAAGAAACTGATGCATTTTTGTAAAAGATTTTTTTAACAACTGTATATAGATTATAGCTACATGTGTAGTACAAGGTGTCTCAGAGACTTTTGCAATTTTATTTCGTTTATAGCTTTAAAGCCTGTTGAGATACAATTATTGCCTAATTTTTGCAATGAGTAAATCAAGTCCTGGAAATATAATGTCATTCTTGATATGGAACGGTTTGATGGCCAACAACGTGCGTTTTGTGTTCACAATTTTTTTGAATTACATCATTCTTACATCATTGTGCGGCGTCGGTTTCGTGCTCGTTATGGTCTTCACGACGTCAATGAAGCACCATTTTTTTGAAAATAACAACGGACAAACAGTTACTGTAAATTCTGACAGGAACGCCGCAATGATCCTTGAATTTTTTGGCCCTTCGCTCCAAGAATTTGATGATTTTAATGACCAGTGGTGGTTCCAGCAATATGGAACTACTATAGCCACACATCAAATTTCGCATTAGAAGTTGTAAGAGAGTGGTTCTAGGATAAGATATCAAGAAGAGACGACATCAACTGGCCCCCAAGAAGCCCGGACTTGGCCCCAAACGATTTTTTGTGGGACTATCTTAAGAGTCGAGTTTATGATAAAGCCCCAGCAAATTTCATTCAGCTTGAAAATTGCATTCAGGAAGAGATTGAAGCCGTTACTTATGACTTATGCACAAGCATAATGGAATATTTAAGCCATCGCTTGGATGAGTGCCAACGGCGAAATGGGCGACATTTAGATGATAGAATTTTCCATACATGAATTTCCAATAAATGTAGTTTTAAGTTCCAAATAAAGTTAGTTGTGAAAACTGATGATAGCTGGGCAAAATAAAGAAAATAAGAGAAAATAAGAAAAAAAAGAAAAGTGCAAAGCTCTTTGAGACACCTTGTATTATAAGATCGTATTAAGGTCGACATACATTTCGTTCTTTTTTGATCCGTTCGACTCGCCGCAATCCAAATCGCGGTTCAAAACTGCAATGTATATGATAAAGTACCGACGGTCCATACATTGCTGTTTTGGACCGCGATTTGGATCGCAGCGAGTCGAACGGATGAAAAAGAACGAAATGTATGTCGGCCTTTAGAGTATTATACCACACAACTTTAAATTTGCTGAAACGTAAAAATGATGTAATAAAATTAATTATGCAATAAATACAACTGTTCTACATCATAATTCTATTTTAAATATTTATATCAATCTTGATGACGAAATTTAAGTGGCCAATTAAACATCAATAATAGATCAACTGCTAGGGTACTTAGACGGTAATGGGTTTGATTCCCAAAAGAAAAAAAATACAATGTCGGATTTTTTCTTACTTCGCGTGGTTCGATAAAATGTTTTTACGATTTTCTTCAGTGATTGGATTGCTTGAATTATTAAAATGTAATTCTTAAATTATTCATTATACTAATATATAAAATTGTAACGGGATCACCGTTTGAAATTTCGTTTTTTTTGCAAATTTTTCAGAATTTCAGGGTATTTTGTACAACTGACGAGAAACCGCGTCTGAAGAATTTTTGTTTTTATCAACTTCACTCGAGAATGGTTGGACCGATTTTAATGACAAGTGACAACTCGTACCCAAATTTAAAATTGTTAAGATAAGATTCCAATATGAACGCAAGCGAAGCCGCGGGTAAAGGTGAACAATAGGTATATCTCGTTCCCCCCATATTTTTAATTTTAGGAATTTTAACGTAACATATTTTACTTATTTGATTGTTTTTCTCACAATTTTCTCACAATTTAGTAAGTATATGAATTCTATCAACTATATTATAATATTATTTGAAAATATTTTACACGGAAGATAAACGCTAAAATTTGTATAATTGAGTCAGCTTAAAAAATAACTGGCATAATATTTTTTTAAATGGAACTTCTTCAACTGTAGAGTGACTTTAATTAACGAAACAATGTTGGCAAAACACTGAAACCCCACTCCTCTGCGTCGCTAAGGTTTGGATGTGTGTGTGTGTCTACAGTCGGTCGCGAATGGGAAGTCTCATACCTGTAGTGTAGGTGTATAAATTACACGGTCTCTTTTTTCCTAAATTTAAGATCGTTTTCAAATCAGATTTTGTAGCAGCTTTTTATTAAACTCAGAATATTATGCCAAAATGAAACGAGAAAAAAAGGAAAATCAAAGATCCAAATATTATCAACTAGTTAACATAGAAACAGTAAATGACAGTTTCGTTACACATCAAAATATTAATGATGGTTTTCACTTTCCAAAAAATGTTCTGATTTTGCCCATTGTTATTTATAGTCATCGTTATCGTGAAATAACAATACAATTCTAATTTTGTTAATTGCATACTTCATAAAAACAAGTTATTTTTAGACGTAAGTACTACTTTAAAATTATTAGAAAATATAACTTCCCTTAATTAAAATAGCAAAAGTAGTTATAATTGAATGTTACTGGAGTATATTTACATACATTAGCAAATCAGAAATTTGGAAAAAAGTCTGATCAATGAATTAATTTACAGAATGGGGTCGCCGTACTAAATTTTAAATTCACGTTTATTATATAGCCCCGCCGTTTTTACTTGGCTAAGATACAGTTTAAAAATTACATGATAAGGATTAGTCAGAATATAAAATCACAGTTTTATGTAAGACTAAAATCACCTCAAGCTATAACTTTTGACATGTGGTGATGCGTCAAATCGCGATGCACGTTTTCGATACAAAAGGTAGAGTGCCCGCGGTGAGAGATGAAGCCAGGCACGTCATCAATATATGCTAGTGAACGCCTGCTTGCCCGCAGACGGTGCCGTGTACACAAAACTGCACATTGGGTTTTATGACGTTAGGTACAATATTGGCAAACTGCTATTCATGACAATAAATATGCCAATAGCAAGCTAGAAGGCGGGCGCAATGCATTCACGTTACTATGACGCGGTGGCTTCATCTTTCGCCGCGCGAGGTCTAGCATGCATTGGTCCTAAGAATCTGTACCAGAAAAATTCATTTATCTCTAAAAAATTAGTGCGTTAATAATTATTGTAGAAACAGAACTGTAACGA
Organism: Mongoloraphidia duomilia; assembly: GCA_039654895.1. Lineage (NCBI taxonomy): Eukaryota > Metazoa > Arthropoda > Insecta > Raphidioptera > Raphidiidae > Mongoloraphidia > Mongoloraphidia duomilia. The sequence continues at coordinate 27,928,268 of CM077522.1, forward strand.
AAATTCTTTTGTTCAGCCTTAAACAATTATTTTTGATGTATTTTTCGCATAAATGTAGCAGCTTTGGTTAAAAATGAATAAAGCTAACCGAGGCAATGTAACGAAATCATCAATAGAAGAATCGGAAGAGTCTTATGCTGTATGCTTTATAGCGACTTCTATAGCCGTCGCGTCGGCTCTACGCGTCATGTTGGAAAGCTGCCATTCCAACATACCGTACCGTGCCGTACTTCTGCTCATCGGATGTCTTATTGGTAAAGTTTTTCATAAACTACGTTTGCATTGTTTCTCATAGACTACGTTTACTTACATCGAAGTTGTTCTCCCCCAGGGGGAACATTGGAACGTAGTTGTTCTCGCAATTGCATTTCAATGTTCTTTGGGAATTGGCGTTCCCAGGCGCCCGAGCTCGTACCAGTCGGTTTGTGTATACCGACTGGCAGATTCTAATATACAAATGGATTATTAATTGTTGTGTTGAAGCCGCTAATGACCTGAGTTGACGACGCGTCTATAATCTACAATAATCGAAGTTGTTCAATTTGAAATAAGTATATACAGTTGTCATTAGATGATCTACAAGAAAAAATCACACACACGGAATGTGAACGTCTGGGACCGAAATGAGCTTTTCTACCTGAATCCAAAATTTTGGAATATACAATACATTTTCATAGTTTCTATATGGAAAAAGGGTGCTGATTGCTGAAACCGAAAATGACGGGTATACCGATCATAACCTTGAACGTTTTTTGATATGACGTCATCCAAATCAATAAGACGGTTCATATTAGGGGTACGCGCAACATATTATTGGAATGTCGAAAGGTTTCCACAATAATTATGTGCATGTAAGCTATAAAATACACATAATTAGCGTGGAATCCCTTCGACATTCCAATAATAGGTGCGCGTCACCCCTAACCTGCACCGCCTTATTGATGACGTTTTATCAAAAAAAAAAACTCTCATGGTTATGAACGGTATACCCGTCATTTTCGATTGCAGCACCCTTTTTTCATATAGAAACCATCAAAATGTATTATACAGGGTGTCCTAAAAGGTATAGTCGTAAATTTATGGGCTTGTTAATTATGGTTTGTTGAATCTAAAATCTCAATAAACTTATATCCTATTATTATCATCAACAGTTATCGATAAATTCATTTATTTTCATACGTAGTAGTAGAACGCCAAAAACAAATGCTAAACGCCAAAAACAGTGCTGATTACTACTTGTCAGTCAAATTAATTAATAAACGTATAAAGTTGAAAATTTAAAGATTTACTAGACGTAAATATACTGAAATGCATTTTATTTACGGATTTTGTGGTGGCAATTCTGTAGCCGCAGTGGCCATATCGTCGGCGATCAAGGTTTCTGAATTACTCTAAAATCTGTGGTATTTTAAAAGTGTGTTAAGTTAATTTATAAAATTTAAAAGTCTAGTAAAATAAATGTATTTATCCGTAACTCTGATTCTCTGAAACCGTTGATAATAGGACATAAGTTTATTGAGATTTTAGATTAAAAAAACCATAATTAACAAGCCTATAAACTTATGACTAGGCCTTTTGGGACACCCTGTATATATCGAAATTTTGGGCTAAGATTAGTTGGCCCCAGACTAATTCTGTTAAAGTGATTTCACAATAATAAGAATTTTTTAACACTGGCCTCAGATCTAATACTCCAATATGGCCGAACTGTGCATGTTTTTTAGTTATAATGTCACCGCCTTTAATCTCTAATCTCGTGGGTTTCAAGCGTTTTTGAGCTGAGTTTTTTTTTCAATTTTGAAATTGTATAGTTATGTTTAGTACCAACATTTAAGTAGGTTTCTAGATGTGTTGTACTATGCCGAACTGGAAATCTGTTTTTTTAAATTTTTCAATTACTACGTGTTTACATACTAAATGTTTGATTATATAGTATAAAAAATAACAAAATGAAAATTGGATATTGTTGAATTAAAAAAAAACGAACAAAGTTTAGTAATAACTTTTCCCACGTTCCATGAATTAAAAAATAAAAATGTAAGTATTTGAATAATATCGTTAATTGTTTTGTAGGAATTTGGTCGCAATATGATCCATTTTTGAAAATATTCGCCGATATTTCCAACAGCTCACCAAATCAAATTCTCATGGTATTTCTGCCGATTTTGGTTTTTCACAGGGCACTCGGTATTGATAGTCACATATTTACAAGAAGTTTTTTGCAAATATTGATCATTTCAGTACCTGGATTTTTGATAACTTCATTTTTTACCGGTAGGTAATTTAAAAGCCTTTTGTTAAAAGTTCAAAACAAAAGGAATAATTAATTATAATTCAATCGATAAACTAATCGAAAGAATTTTCCATTTAATTTACCGTCCTCGCTTTTAAAATTCTGTTTAAGTATGTGAGAAATGTCTAGTAAAAAATTGTCTGTTCCACAATAATTTGCGCTAATTATTTAAAGTTTTCTGTCATTAAAAGTTTATGAACTGTTTTATAATACTCATACTACATTTTTATAAAAACACACGTAAAAACCATAAAATTTACTTTAAAATTCATTTCAATAATTTTAAAGTAAGCTAAAAGCAAAACATATCAATTTATTTATAGTTTTTTCAAATTTATTTTAAAAACAATTTCCGATGGTTAATAGTTTTTTTCTAAACTCTCCTATCTTCCCGATACTTACATAGTAATTGGGCATAGTCACCTTACAATTTACTACTTTCAAAGTCCGCACTTTTTCATGCCATGGTCCCATGGACCTGGTCCATCCATCCTCTCCAAAGTCGTAGTCAAGGGTGGATCACCAGAGTTTGCCCCACCTCCTGAAATTTTTGCAGAGGTCTGAGTAAACACGCCGTTTGCCTACTAGATCTTTAAAAAATAATGACAACCCGAAAAACGGGCCCACAACCTCTCCCCCCCAAAGTTTTTTTTCTGACTACGTACTTGATCCTATTTGTAGCTTTGTATATAGGCAATTCAAATGTGTACCTACATGTATTAGATAAGATAAGATAAAAATATTTATTAATCTAATTATTATATACAGGTGTTTACATAATTATATTAGTGCCGGTACCAAAAAACCACCCAGGACATTTAATGTTTCATAATTTTACGTGTATTAAACCTAGAGAAGAGGCACCCGATAAATCAATTTACATCTCCTACAACTTCGTAGTCACGTACTCAATGAAAGTTTAGGTACCTTTTTTCAATAAATTACTGAAGTCTTTTGACAAACTCTCAGGTGTGGTCATGATGCTGGTACTAAACTTGGAGCAGTGGTCATGGTCTGCGTGTATTATGTTCGGTGCGATGTGTTCGCCGACGTATCCTCTGGAAATAGTAAAACTGCTGAAGGAGATTGGACCGGTGTGCAAGCATACGGCAGTGTTGTTAGAAGGCGAGGGCATGCTGAGCGACGGCACAGCTATGATCATTTTTTACATAGTGCTAGCTATTGAAACCAATGTCATAGTCAATGCTCTTCAAATCATTTCAGTGTTTTTGCGTTTTACTCTCGGTACGTTTAAAATGACTGTTCATAGAGGCCGGAAGAGGACAGCTTGGTGTAATGGCTAGCGTGCCGGCCTTTGGAGCAAACTGTCGTGGGTTCGAATCCCACCTCGCCCATGAATGTTTTGCGATGTATTTAAGACGCTAATAACCTAAGTTGTCGACGCTTCTATAATCTACAATAAATAAAAAAACATAGAGACCGGTTAGACATGAGCAAACGGCGGACGCAATCCCTTTCTTTCTGGAAAAAATTCCAGATCTTTCTCAAGTTTAACAAAAACATAGAAAATATAACGCTGAATTCTATGAGAATACCCATGTTTGTATACCTGTCATGGTTTGGCAATTATAGATTCATTTCGTGAGGTCTACAGTTCCCAAACGGATAGAGAAACGTACAAAAAGGCGCGTGCGTTTTAATGAGGTCGTCTCACATTTTTAGTGTTGCCGTCTAGACAAGACAAGACAAGATTTTCAAAGTCTTGTCTTGTCTTGAAATATCAAGACAAGACTTCACTTAAGTCTTGTCTTGAAATATCAAGACTTCACACTAAGTCTAAGTCTAGATTAAAAAACTCTTGTCTTGTCTAATATCAAGACTCTAGATTATTTTCAAGAGTCTAGATTAACCGAGTGGTTTACTTTACCTACTACTACTTAGTTTATCTAAAGTCTAGATTCTAAACTCTTGAAAATTGTCTAGAGTTTTGGCAAGAGTCTTGATCTAGCTTGTCTTGTCTTGAAAATCTAGACAAGGCAAAACAAGAGTCTAGATCTAGACGGCAACACTACACATTTTATTTTTTATTTTATTATGAAACAATTTTTTGTGAATCTTTTGGAAACTTTTTCTATAATAAAAAATTTCTAAAAGTGTGTATTTTAAACAAAGAATTGTGCCGCTACCGAAATGATTTAGATACGATTCAGCCTGTGATTGGCTGACTTATAGAGCTACCTACTGTATAATCCCACTGATCTGTCACGAACCACAAGGCAGATAATTTGTATAGGTACATCTCTTTCAGCTTTCTATAGATAAAGATATAGATATAGCGGTTTATGCTCAGCGTTTAAAATACATAGGTATATATTTCTTCAATTCTTGTTTGCAATAATAAGAGAAAGGATACAGCAACGAAAAAGTTGGTTTATATATTATTTGTTTATGTATGGATTGAGGAATAATTAATTGCACTGTTCAGAATTATTAAATTTTGACACGTAGGACGACCCTATTCAGCGTGTAATTTTTATGAAGATACACAATTTGAAAAAGATCTGAGCTATTTTGTAAGTTTGTGAAAATACACAAGGCTCGTGTCTTTTTTTATTCTTTTGAAAAATATATAAGATCCGTTACAAATTTAGCATGCTCATAAAAAACGGTATACAGAATGAGCACACCCGTTTTATACGAGCGTCTGTCATAATTGCATCTAACACATATCTACTAAAAATGAGGGGTTAGGAGAGCTTATTATCACGACTGTAGTAATTACTAGAGACCGGATAGCCATCAACATTCAACGGACGAAAGATGATATAATATGTAACCTACAATTAATTATGACTTTTGTGTTCCTGACGATATTTTCCAGAGGATAAAATCTATCTAAAATTAATTTTTCACGAAAACAGGTGGTTTGTTGTGGGGTTTGATTGTCGGTAAAACCACATCCTTGCTTATCGGCTACATGTATAACGACGCAATAATGGAAATAACAATTACAGTATGTTTTAACTATTTAACGTATTTTCTTGCTGAAGAAGTATTATTTGTGAGCGGCGTCATAAGTCTTGTTGTCGTTGGTATATTTGTCGCTGCTGAACGAACATCAGTAAGAAAACTGTATTACATAATATTTTATATTTAATCTATAATTAACAGTTAACTCATTTTAAGCTGAAGCTTTAAAACTTTACGTTTGTAACGAGATACAAAGAGAATTCAAAACCTAGTACCTAATAATCAAATCGCTTAATACCTACATTTCTTTACTTAAGTTCCGATTTCAAGTTAAGCTTTAGTCTTTTAGAACTCTATAAATATTCAAGAGCGGCAATATTTTTCTACTTTTAGGTAAGATCGGATGTGGAAAGTTTTCTGATACACTTCTGGGATATTCTCGCTTATTATGCGAATACCATGATTTTTATAATGATTGGAGTTGTATTGAGTCAAAAACTGACACATTTCATTATTGCGCAGGTAAAATTGAAATAACTCGAATAAATCTGAGACAAAAAATCACTCAAAGCCTATCTATCTATCTATGACAACTGGTGTTAAATTTCGTTGCCAAACTTAAGTCATGACGTGTGAGGAATAATTTTTAAAAATACATATTTTAATATGCATTTTAATGATTTTTGAAAACCTCCAGAATTCTAAAATACATTCAGGAAGGCAAATTGGAATGCACATAAACATAAAATATATTTGTTTGGCCAGTAACTGAATGTGTAGCTTCTGAACTGGTTCTGACAGTTCTAATGCGTTTGTTGCCAAATAATATTAGGAGGCTTAGGTAATATAAGAATGTAAGCTTTCATGGTCGGCTTCTATAGAGATGGCATGTTCCGGGTTTTTGAGCCGTGGTCTACTGGAGTGATTTCTACTTCCAGACGTTTCGCTTGCTACTGCGGGAAGCATCTTCACTGTTCAGTGGTGTGGCGGACGTGGTCGAAGTGTTCTTCTAGACGTCTTACTAACTGGAGAACGCCTAGAAGAACACTTCGACCATATTCGCCACACCACTGAAGATGCTTCCCGCAGTAGCAAACGAAACATCAGGAAGTTTGTAGAATTCGCTCCAGCAGACCCCGGTTCAAAAACCCGGAACATGTCATCTCAATATTAGGACAGGTCCGAAGAGTTCCAGAACCATTCTAGGACTTGCCAACAAACAATATAATTATTGACCAATCATAACCTTTGAACAGGACATAATTATCATACTTGTGGCATACTTCATATCATATATCAGCCGATTTTTTATGCTGATTGCATTGGCTCCGATTCTATCCCGTATGGCATATGGTTTAACGTGGCGAAACGTATGTGTGATAACATGGGGTGGCGTTCGCGGCTCGGTCAGCTTATGCCTCGCTTTATTGGCTTTGCGTGAACCTCTTCTGGATGATCTGAACAGTGTGATCGTGATTCACGTTACTGGTCTTGTTGCTCTCTCGCTACTCATCAACGTGCCAACTGCACCACGTCTACTGCGAATCCTCGGCCTAGCTGACGTCTCCAACACGCGCATTCTCGCCATGACTTGCTGTCTCAAACGCATATCTGAAAAAAGATTCCGATGCATTTCCACACTCAAAATGGACAGGTAAACACTACTCTTAAAACTGAGCAAACAGAGGATCTTATAGCGGAGTTCTTCCATATAATATTGTATAGTCTGCTCTTGTCAACAAAATGGACTGCTTGTCGATTTTTTAGATTTTTAGCCGATGCCAATTGGCCCCTGGTGGAAGAAGCAACTCGTTTGCGTCATCCATACAACAAGTCGTATAACGAGAATGATAGCGAAAATGAAGAATTACTGGATGACTTCATGTATCTGGGAGCTAAATACGTTGAATGTCCGGAATGTCAAAGAAATATTCCAACCAAACCAACCAAGAAAGAACTTAAGGAAATGGAAAGGTTCTTGTTCACTTTGTATTATTCACAGTACATCCTTTCTTTAAATTAATAAAAAAGAGTTTTTTTATGATATGTGCTAGGAGTAACTACCAAGTATCTACTAGTGATGTTTAAATTAAACTTCTTAGTTTGCAGTATAACTCAGAATTTTCTGACATGGAAATGTGGGCAAGAAAGTGACTTCACGCGCATGACCATGAGGCCGTTTAGTCACTAACATATTTATGTGCAATGTACCATCTACGTCAAATCATCGAGATAATATAGACTAGTGGGTAAACCGTCACCCTCTTAACCCAAGGACCTGGGTTCCAAACCGGCTACCGACTCGTTAACTAATCATTAATTTGTTGAAACAAACGTTTTTAATACATTGATAAACGACATGTGGTAAAAGCATTTGTTTCAACAATGAATACATAAATTAAAAATAAATCAAAATATTTCTCGATATTATCTAAACTCTTATAGTTTCGACCAATAACAAAACATCACGTTACTCCAGACTATAATATTTTTCCCAGAATGTACTTAAAATTGAGATCGGACTGTGAGTATATTCTTGTTTTAAATAATGACGAGTAAAACCCGATTGATTTGTTACAGAGAGGCTAAAATTCGTATACTAAAAACACGTAAGATTTCTTATGGGCGGCAATATGAGCACGGTATGATATCGCGAGACGCCGTACGAATGTTATCTCAAGCCGTCGATTTTGCTATCGATACTGAAACGTTGGACATACAATTGGAAGGAATGTACGACATGTATAAATGTAAGCACGTAAGTATTTATTAATTAATTGATTTATTAATTATTTTTTGCTTCAATCAAGAGTTTAATATGGAGCTTTGGCTCGCAGCTTTACTCAAGGGAATGACGATTTTTCTCGTACGTTCGTTCGGTTTAATGTCTATTTAAAAAAAAACAAAAATCCTATCTTGACCCCAGGTAAGCCGGGTAAAACTTTACTATACTTTAAATTTGGGTACCAGTTGACAAGGCGTTTTCAAGTGATGCCGCTTCAAATAGATAGTCAAAAATTTTGGAAGCGCCTTTTCCTGTGTAGGTATCATACAAAAACCTACAGAAATGATTTTATTGTTTGGTTTTTGCGTAGGTATGCTTATATCTAAATTGTATAATTAAATCTCGACCAAAGCTGGAGAGGAAGATTTTGGTTCGCAAAATTCTGTTGATCTAATGAGAGCCCTTCATCTTCATTTACTCAATCAAATTCAATAAGGTCCATTAATTAATTAATTTGCCAATTCATGTAGTAAACTGACATGTTTTTTGTACAACTAGCTTTACTTAAAACTTGTTAATTTTTCAGAGCGTGGCCACTGGCCAGAATAATAATGTCTTAGCCATAACGGTTCACCGGGAAATGCCCGGTATTCCAGTAAACAGACATCTCAGTACGACCAACTCACCAAATATTAAAATGACCTTAAAGCAAAATTCTATATTTTAAGCAAACTAATCACATTCATAACAGAAACACAATATTATTACGTGTTTTTTTTAATTTCAGAATTGTATGAACCGCGTCCGAAATTGGTTATTGGCCATTTGTACAAAAACGGTAACAGAGAAAATGTACAACACTCCGCGCTTGCGTTACCGACGTTTCTGTTTTCGTATTATCAAGCATCAGATATTCAAAATAGTTGTTGATTTAATTGCAGCTCTGTCATTTGCAACAGTGATCTTAGAACTTTCTTATGGCGCAACACCGCAGGCGAACTTTAAACAATTCATTCTATTTGCATCATTGGATTTGACTTTTTTTCTTTGCTTTGTCGCAGAATTCATATTAAAGGTAATATGTAGGTACATTTAAAAAAAAATGTTCAGTCAACAAACCAATTTTATAAGACGACAGTTCCTACAACACTGATTGTACAAATTATCACGGACTGTCGTCAGGGTCGGAAGAACAACAACTTGAATAATTGCCAGAGGCGACAAGTATTAGAAAGTACTCTGTCATATATATCCAGAATCTTACAAATACATATAAAGAAAAAATGTGGAAATAAATAATGCATCCAATACAGCCCCGGATCTTCAATTTTTTTTAGGCGGGGCAAAAACTGAAAAATGCCGCCCCCGCCCACTTATATTTATTTTTACCTTTATCATCTTTATAATTTCAGCTATCAGATGTCCACTAATTGATTGACATTTGGTTAAAGTTAAGTAAATGATGAGTTGTCCATTCGTCTGTAAAGTGTGAATTTGAATTTGGCCGCCCTCTGAACTTGCCGTCCGGGGCCCCGGCTTGCCCCCCCCCCCTAGATCCGGGGCTGATCCAATATAATATATTTGGAACCCGTTACAGGATCTTCAAATCGTAACATAAGCCTCAATGTACCAGCAGCCCCTAGTGTCAGTCGTAACCAGTATTGAAATAAAGACATCGGTTTTGTTTAAGGTTTTGGGATATTCGTTCATATCAGTGTGTCGTGACGGAATTCCGACATATTTCCATTCGCACTGGAACAAGTTACATTTCGTCATTCTGCTAATCTGCGGCACAGACGTGGTGGTTGATTGGTTGTGGCTTGCAAATGTCGGAGACATGTCCCTGATATCAACCTGCGTCACCTCGGCACGATGCTTGCTCCTGTTGAGACTCGTACGTCTAATGGCCGTGTTCCAAAAATGTTTGCCGTTCATCTTCAGGTGGTTTGACTATAAGATTAATGGCAGGCTCGCCTATGGCTACAATCTTGGGAAGGTGATGTTGTGTCATTTTGAGTCAACATAATACTCTACATTGTCGACACAACATTGTTTTGTTTTGGCAGTTTCTATTAGCTACGCTTTTGAAACAAACAAGTAATTCAAAATTATAATCTCGTTGTGATCAGACCTATTTTAGACTCGTCTTGATTAAATCAAATTTTATTGTGTTTTATTTATTTATTTGTAATTTTATATAAAGATCTACTATATAATTAAATCAATAAAAAAGATCTTTATAGTGATATTTCACTACAACTATAACTAATAATAATAATACTGCACTATATTTGAGGGAAAAATGTATTTTCCAACTCGCAATATCGATACCAAAATTTGATTTCCTTTCATGTCTAATAAATTTCAGTGCGTCAGTTTTCCAAATATTATGTATGATCGATTCCTGTTAAAGTATGTGGTTACGGGTCTGTAAAGGAAGAAAAAAGCTGACTAAAAACGGATGTTTTCTCTCTAGGCTCTAGCGTTGAAATCCTACAGTCACTGGCTCTAGTCTCATTTCAAATCCACCATATACATACATTCTAAGTTTTTTTTCTTTGAGAGGCGTCCTATCGCCGAGAACACTGCAGCCTCTTGGGCTTATTGTGCTAGCTCCCAATCTTACACCGCCCGATTCAATATTCTCATTCCTCGTACTAGCTCTCACAAACCATGAACTTGATTGCTTGATAATATTGTCTTCTGGACCTACATCCTATTTTAAAATTTCTTTCACTATGTTTATCATGTCAGATTATGTCGTCATGTCAGATTATGAATGAATGAATTGTGAATTATAGACGATCGACAACAGAGGTCATTAGCGTCTGTTTGTCAGATTATGCGCAGAGAGAATGAATTTTGAGGCTTTGTGATATTCAAAATCAGAAAAGTGCACGATGCGACACCATAGATATAGAAATCTGGGGATGTAGTACAAGCGAGGGGGGTGGTTGCTGTTGAGGGGAGGCGGTTAATAGGACATGGGCACATACGTAGCATGGACATGTTCATAAGACAGGCATGCACCCTCCCCTGAATGGCTTCCCCCCTCGTCTAAAGTCGCACTTTATACTACATCCCCGGATTTCTATATCTATGTGCCACACTCTGGAAGCGCTAACTATCAAGATTACTGTATTATAAATAAAATAAAATAGGAAACACCATTGCCATGCTTTTCAAACTCTGTGTTAATTTTTTAGGGTTTTATGACTGGAGAAGAAGATGTACTGAAATTATTGGATCGAAATGTGATAGATGATAATAATATAAAAATAAAAATGAGGAAGAACATCAAGTCAACGCGCCTTAGTATCACACGAGAACTGGGACTCATCCAGAAAGAGAAACCCTGGATAGCTATTACAGTGAAAACGCGTCAGGCGATAAGATCTACGTTAAATGGAATGAAAGATTGCTTACTCGAGCTAAGAGAAGAAGGTATCTGGAACGTTCAAAAAATTAGATTAGATTTATAAGAGAAACACCCAATGACGTCACGTTACAATGCTATATCAAAAAAAAAATATTTATTTAACCCGTCACCATCGGGACTCGAACTCGATACTTCCAGATTCGCTCTGGCTCCACAGCGATACGTCTAAAGTCCTTTTCTTATACAGGGTGGCAGATCTTAAACAATGCAGTGAAATATCTCGTAAACGGTACAAACCATAAAAAAATGTTTTATACAAAAGTTATAGAGTGTCAAGGGGGACAGAAGACTGTGATATCACATTTAACATAGGTGGTGCTGTGAAGGTCAGGCGAAGGCCAGCTTCGATTTTTTAACTGTAACAGTGCATTTTTTTTCCAGAATACGATACAGTATTTAATAGTGAACAGTAAATTATTAAGGTACATATATGAGCTAAAGTTAATAAATATTGAGATATTTACAAATTAAATAGCAAATTTAATTTGTCAATTCAGTTCTTTTATGAATTGAATTCGCCAAGAAGGTCAGTGCGTAATATCATGGCTATCTGCTATGCCATAATTTATCTAATTGTCGTTCATTTTGGCTGTTATTTAATTTCTAAATATCTCAATATTTATTAACTTTAGCTGATATGTACCTTAATAATTTACTGTTCACTATTAAATATTGTATCGTATTCTGGAATAAAAATACACTGTTACAATTAAAAACTCGAAGCTGACCTTTGCCTGATCTTCGCAGCACCACCTATGTTAAATCTGATATCACAGTCTTCTGTCCCCCTTGACACTCTAAAACTTTTGTATAAAACATTTTTTTATGGTTTGTACCGTTTACTAGATATTTCATTGCATTGTTTAAGATGTGCCACCCTGAATAAAGCAATAATTGTTAACGTATATTCCACTTGTGAGAGCTATATTGCATTGTAACGTGACGTCAAATTCTTACCAATGGCTGTCTTATGGTTATAATTTTACAATACGTTTGGAAACTTTATTAAACTATGGAATTCACAAACTCACAAATGTTGCACAGGTTTTTTAAAAGTGCATGCTTCAGGGACACGATGCCTGAGAAAACGTTTAACATACCGTCTGCGTGCTTCTGTAGAATATCCGCCAGCTTCACCATGTCTGTTTTTCAATATTCGTAAAATGTGTCATCCTGTTTTATGAATATCACAGCAGAGTAATCGTAATACTGATTTAAAAATTATGTATTTTATCCAAATTTGATAGGAGTTACATAATCAGTAAAAACTGTTTAAGTATAATTAACGAGTGGATACTACGAAATGTAATTCGTCAATAGCGGGTACAATTTTTCTAAGACTTTTTCATTTTTTCTCGAAAATGAACCTGCCGATTTCTTTCATATTTTAGGATAGTGATTTGTGGATTTTTTTTCCGCCTCAATTTCTGAGTCACTCTGTATATTATTATCAAATATATTTGATTACTTATTAAATTTCAATAATTGTAATATATTGAAAGGTTTCTTGGATGAAATTGAATTTTCTAAAATTGAAGATATTCTAGAAGAAAATGTTAAATATTTGAATACGAGAATTTATAGTGTTCAACCCAGTTCTCCCCAAGTAATATTCCAAGTGAGTGAAAAAACTTCATTTTTAGTAAACCTATATCAAAAAATTAAAAAAAACTAATGAAATGTTCATATTTTGCTCATTTCAAGTATCTACAGCAGGGCCGTAGCTAGAGCTGAATTCAAGATAGGGCACTGAAAGTTTAAAGTAGGGCTGAAGCAAAAGACTACAATTTTTTAATTGGATTGCCCACCTCATCTGGTGATATCAAATTACAAAAGCAAGAAAACGTTAAATGACAATTTATTCAAAAAAAAAAATACAGAACTTGCCATGTTATCAAATTTCCGAAGAACTTCATTTAGTCCAACGAATTTAATCTTGTTTTTCCAAATGCCAGATAGATCAAGTCTGTCATTCTGTCGTGACAGTCTTTGCGGCTTGTTTATAATTCCTTAAAGTAGGGCACTGGATGTTTTAAGGTAGGGCATTGCCCCTTAATGCCCCCCTCTAGCTACGGCCCTGATCTACAGGTGCTAGATGGCTATGCTAGTATCGAAAGATTGCATAGCATCGGTTGATCAACATAATAGTGCATAACATTGGAAAAAATTCCTACAAGAATTTTTTTTACATGATGGTCCCTTAGGGTGTCCTCAATAAATCCTAATATTTCCCCCCTCCAACGAAGTGCGCTACTTCCCTGGGGGGTTGGGGAAGAGACGGAAATCAGGTTTTACCGGATTCATAACTTTCTCTAAACTCTACGACACAATTAATATAGTTCTACACAAAATTAAAGTTAACCAAATTCTCTACAAAAACAGTTCTACACATATTTTTGTCAGATTCGTATTTCTGCCACATTTTTTGTGTTTAGTTTATCAAATTTTAGCTTAACTTTAGCTTAGCAACGGTTCTGTAAAGTTTGTGAAGTCTCTATTTTAATAATTTGTAGGAAGTTCCTTGGATGGCGGGAGACGAATCAATTATCGAATTTTTGTATAAGAATGTATATATCAAGATGTTTGATTCCGGAGAATTTGTTGCTAGAGAAGGTTTGCATTCCGATGGTATCTACATTATTATTTCAGGTAGGCATAGTTGAAAGTGGCTTATGCCTTCCGACATTAGAATCTTTGGTACTCACAATCTGAGATCAAAGAATTTACATAGATACATATAAGTGAACAAAGCTGTAATGTTAATGGTTAATTTAAAAGTATTTTTTCATACCTGTTGAATAATGCGTCAATACCATAATTAAGATAAAGAGTTTTCATTGCGAACCAATTTCATATTACATTAGTTCATAATAAGATAAGATAAGTGGGATAGCGTAATTCCAATGGTGTTGATGTAGATACTTCCTTTTCGTAATAATTTGTGATAAATAAAAAAATACATAAATATAAAATAAATCACAAGACATTCTAAACTTAGAATTTTACCTAGTGAGACACCTCCCCCCAACACATTTGTACAACCCTTGAGGAGACACCCTACAGATTAAGAACTATAGCTTTAAAACGAAGTGCAGGCCTTCTGAAGGTGACATACATTCCGAACGTGGCGATAATTCGCAACCAGAAAGAACTCGGCATCCTGCCGGTGGTCGATTTCACAATGACGACTCGTTTTGACGAACCGTTCGAAGACTACATCGTCTCAGGTAATTCCGTTGGCGAACTTCACGTGCTAACGGGACGGCCCTATGATTGTACGCTTGTAGCCGAGACTCCCAGCCAGGTGTTCGTTATACCAAATGACATACTCAAACAGGCCATGGTTCGGTCGGACGATCTGGTGCACGGGTATGAAACACATATTTTTTTTTCTTTATTCAAGGTTATCAACTGCTAAGGTCATAACAGTCTCTCTATTGAAAAAAAAAACAGGTAGGATAATAGGATTCCATGTAGACAATCATATCAATTCCATGGCTGATCATATCAGTAGATGTAGAGGCCAATAAAACTTTTATTTAAAAAAAAAATATATCAATTCCGACATGTATACAATATTTTTAAACGGTTTTATTTATCTTCACGTTCCGTATATTTATTTGCTGTTTGTTTCAAATCTTACTTAACCGATTGTCATGCAACTTCGCACACGTATTCAGTCCCCATGAGCATTTATGATAATTTCAACCATCGGACCCCAAAATGGCAGACGCCCAAGATGGTGGATTGCCTTTTTCTTCACACTTCCTTGATATGGGTATCAAATGAAAGAGTTTGATGAGTAGATTACGATAAGCTATGTAATGGCATTCTAAACCCAATATGATGGACACCCAAACAGGGCGGATTGCCTTTTTCGTCACAACCCCCATGATATGGGTATTAAATGAAAGAATATGACGAGGCTAAAAGTCGAGCGTTTCCACTAAAAAGTTAAAAATAAAATAGGTAAAAAATTTTTTTAAAGTTTTTTTATACAATCGATGATGCACTAAAAAGTAGAAAATAATTATGAGTCACCAATCTGGGGCTTTGATCAAACTAATATAAAATCGTAGGGCGCATTTAGTAGAAAACTTCTGTTTGTTAGAGCTTGGACTTTCGACTGTCTTCTTTGACCTCAATGTTGTAGTAAAATCGTTTGTTATACTTACTAAATGTACCTATGTATTCACTATTTAGGTACTATATTATCCATATGTGTGTGTGTGTATGCAATAACTTTCGAAAGAGTTAATTAATTTTTACGAAATTTGGTAGGCACATTGGAATCCACCACTGCACACAGAATATTTAAGATGGACCCAATCGAACCATTTTAGGGGTTGATAAGTATTTTTGGACACGAAAATACCGAAAAAATTATCCGAATTGTTTCAAAATTAAATTTAACCATTTAGTGTAGATTAGAATGCGTCGCTAAAATGTTAATAAAATTGGCCTAACACGACCGGACTTATAAATTTTATGAAAACACTAATTTTCAGACAGTGAATTACTTAAAGAAGTAGGTATACAATTTGGTGCAGATGTTGTATTGATAAAATTCATGTCGAATATTGAAATTTGAAAAAATATAATTACTTTGAGAGTTGTATTAAGGGGTTAAATTTTTTATTTTGACCAAAAACTTTAGTTCACATAATAAAGTCATAGTGCATAGAATTAGCAAATACACTATTTTATCGGCAGGGTTTGACTCTGAGTTAGTAGTCATTCAACAAAACGACGTATCGCTGTATTTTGGCGTTAAAATAACTAACGTTATGTCGCTATTAAATATACCCAATGATGAGTTAAAAAACGAATGTGCTACTTCCAATTAAAATAATAATTCAGTTTAGAAGCACGGATATGGAAATTTATATCCGTACGGATTGCGGCAACAATTTTGATGGATACACCACAGTATCAGAGTTATACACAGGACCGTATTAACTTCCTTTTGGAACCTGCACACGTGCCGACCTTAACCGAGTTTAAGCTGTTTACTGTAAATGAACTAATGGAAGATGTTGTACTCATTCAAGGTCTTGCACTCGATTACCATTCACGTGATTTATATGCGGCTCCTTGTTACATTCCGAGGTCAGAAAATTCAAATGAAAATAACACATTTCTAAATGGGATCGTTCCACACGTCAAAATTGGCAAACAAGGATAAAAATAACGTTAAAGCTGTCTATGGAGAATAATCGTCCCTGATTGCGCATTAAAATTACTGTTTTGATAAAATCCAAATAAAATAAATAAAAAACAAATTTATACAACCCCAACTGGTCTGTCAACTGTCATTCGGAACACTTGCGCTAAGAGAGAGAGATTGCAGATTATAAACGCTTAAAAATTACGCCAGCTCTAAGCTGGAGCCATTGGTCATCCCATATCAGCCATTCAAAAGAGCAACATATGCTATTTTGAATTTTAATGTTGTTATTGAGTAATAAAGAGTGACTAAACGCTTTATTATTAAATTAAACCACAGTGCTCTTAATTATTCTTATTGTTATTGAGTGTCTATAATTTACAATATCTGTCTAGGTACCTACCTTTTTATGATGAGAGGGCGAGATATAGTCAATTGTGATTGGAACATTGCGGTATTATTTCTCTTCAAACTTTGTGAGACGACCCCATTGTTTAAATTTCTCATTAATAATATACCTATACTCAGGGCCGGCGGTGTGGGCATGTTCGGTACGTTCGCTTTTTCATTTAAAATTATACAATAAAAAGTTTTTAAATAATATTTATATATTATGGTGCAGGAGAGGGCAACATGGCAACATTTACTTTTGTTCAGTATCACATTTGTCACTGCGCGGTGCGCCGGCCCTGACTATACAAGCGAAATAATTCGCTTTTAGGTTCAAATTAATTAACTAGGTATTGGATAATACTTTTTACCTTTTCATATCATGATGAAAAATCATCAGGGACCCAACTGATTTTCTGAACAAGCTTCAAACGTTTATTTGAAACATCGATTTGTGATTTGTCGAGTTACATAATGAGCCTATAAACGTCTTTCTTGAAACGGTTTTACAACACATTAATTTTGAAGATGGTTGAATAAATGTTTTTCCATTCAAGAGGCTGACATTATCGCCAAACATCACGGCCCACTAGCTACAGCCTATATACTTATTTAATACATTATCTATCTCATTCTGGCCGTGCGAGATCAGTGTACAAATGAATACATTTTTCTTCATATCAATATTCGGCATGCATTTCATCAGTCTTAAATGCATTGAAAAGATGTTGAAGAAATAATGGGAAATGAAGGTTATCTATACAGCGAATTCTGTAACTCGCGAAATCACAAAAATTGATGCTCCGATGAACGGGACGATATAAGTTTTAAAAGGAATGAAATGGATAAATGTTTAGAACTATCATCATTATTATGGTTGGTGTAGCGGATTACTGGCAAAGCGCTTAAGGGGTATCTGTGTTGCAGGATCCTCAAAAAACCGAAAAGAAATCTAGATTTTTTTTATTTTTAACGTTTTGTTAATTGATAAAAAAATATAAAATAACAATAATAAAGACAACCTCCAAATTATGGAACTTAATTTTCTTAACAACTTTTCGAATCCCGCGTCTTCTTTACATGTTCCATTATGTTTTATAGGACTGTCCAAAAACTAATATTGCCAAAGAGTAGTCTGATGTCAATAAATACTCCAATAAATACCAAATTGTTGGTGATTCCTGCATTGGATGTAGAAGATTTTGACATTACTTGTGGAAATGACGAAATACCGGCAATGGTAAACACCGTTCTACAACATACAAAATATTCCAGTCAATTCATGGGCGACGCACGTGACTATTTCAACTCCAAAAATACTGACATTTGACACGAGTCGACTCGTTTTGCCAAAGATGATGTGCTTTTTTCGAGGCAAACTCATTAATGATTTCTATCGAATTCTTCATTTCTCCTTTATTTGGATATATTTTACTACTTTCTTAACAATAAATTAAAAATTAAAATATTGTAGTTATACAATTTTTGAATCCGTGGGTTTGTAGAGGCCCCGGGCCTCCCGCCCCAGTTGCCTCGTCGTAAGTCCGGCTCTGTCGATGTACATATATATCTTTAGAAACGCCTGTAAAAACGAAATTTATGCACTATTAATGTTTTCTAATTTGTTTTACGCTATTTTAGCAAATTTCCATGATCAGTGGACGATGTTTGTATCATTCTGCAGCAAGTAAAATCTGTAATTCAAAAATGCAACTTGGAGTGCGACGAGTTCGTAAAATGTACCGTGGAACAAAACGAAAATATGGATATCACAGATTAGATAACGCCAGCCAAATCAATGTAATTACACATTTTAAATATTTATTTATCTTAAATTATATGTTTTTTTTAATGAAACTTTAACTTTACAAAATGCTCTAAATATTTATCAACAATTACTTAGATAGAGCATAGTTTTTTACTTCCCACCTATACTATGATAGCCGCCAGCTGGTAGGGAAGTATTGGATTAAGCCCGAAAAAAAAATGTTTCGGAGTATTAATACAAATCTTCACGTTTTGACACCCTAGCAATCATTTGAGACCATTTTCTGACTGATGTGTGAAGTCCATGGACATACGAAAAATCGTTTTATCTAGTGTAAGTTCGAAGTGCCCTCCTCTTAAATACGTGCTTGCTCAGCCTGGACCAAAGCTAAACTCGTCTAAAGTGGTACTTTATACTCCGCCCCTAATAGATTAGGGACGGAGTATAAAGTACCACTTTAGACGAGTTTAGCTTTGGTCCAGGCTAAGCAGGCACGTATTTAACGGGAGGGCACTTCGAACTTACACTAGATAAAACGATTTTTCTTGAACCGTACTTCCCATTCACTAGAACCATAGTTATACTGTGCTTGGACAAATGTGTTGGTGCCGATTCTATCTTCAGTGTTATGGCGAATAAAAAACCATTAGAATGACTAAATAAATGTTTGTATTTTTTTATTAAAAGAACATTATTGCACTTTGCGCGGTTGTTATTTTCATATCTATATACTTAGGAACTGAGACTTCGGACCCTCCCTGATATGTGCTACTGCCTGAGAATGGGAACTGGTAGACTGGCGCGATGGCACGACCATTGGAGGCGAAATTACTTGAGGGGAGGCAGAGTATAAACACGCTAGTTCAAAATAGGGGGGATGCTGAACGCTATTTTGGGGTTGGCGTATTTTTTAACGTTACATGATACTTATATCAGGGCCGGCATCAGTCTAGTCTTCGGTATGTTGTACTAGACATTCGAAAAATTTGCTCAATTGAAAAAAGCATTTTCCTAAGTTATAGGCGTAAGCTAAAGTTCCGTGCACGCCGGATGAATTTATCATTAAAATAATAAGCGTGCGACTGTTTTCGCCTTATCTAAGAATTAATTAAATAACTGAGTCAGATTTTATAAATAAAAATGTATAACTGCATTCTTTGATAATTTCTATTGTTCCAAAAACCATATTTAAGAATCCAATTCTCCCCTCCCCCACCCCCCACTTTTTTATTCAACACTCGAAATTTATCTGTTCTACCGGCTCTGACTAATATATTGTTTTATTGCAGACACCAGGAATTAAAGTACAGAACAAGGAAAACACCGCGACGCATCCTGAAATAAAATCGGTTAGTGATTTGTCTCGTAGTAGCGAAATTGTGGTTCGCGATCTGACAGGCGAAGCCATCGCAGAGGAAACCGAACATGTGTCATCACAACGTCAATCAATATTATACACTAAAAATTTTAAAAAGAAATAATTATTTTCAAAATTACGTTTCTTATTCAATTTTTATTGTACAGAAGTAGAACAGCTAAATCACTGTCATAAACCCGTAATCAATATAATATTTTAAGATAAAATATGATTAATAAGAAGTATTAGAAAAACCTTGTGTCCGTCTTGTGACTTCATGTGTTGTTAACACGACATGTTTCAGCAACGAGTTGCTATCTTCAGGTGTGGTTAAATTTTTTTAAAAATTACACAATGAGTATCCGTAACACGTTATAATATTATGATGTTAAGCACATGCCGATGCGTATTATGTTGTGGATTGTGGAGTATTGATTTAAATTTCGAAATTTTATGATTTATATGGTAGGTAGATGAAATGGAAGTGTGAGTGTGTATGTATGTGGACGATTAATGAGTATTGGGTGTTTGTGTGTTAATTATTGTGTCGTATATTATGTTCGATTTTAACGTTAGTTCAGGGCCGGCACGTGCGCCTGGTCGGACAGGCGATCGCCTTACGGCGCTATATTTTTAGGGCGGCATATTTTTGTAGCAGCGAATTTTTCGTGCGGTATTCTACTTTTTAAAAATGATTATATTGTTCGAGTTTTCACCGATTCTTAGTTCTACCTTCTACTACTAGATAAAAGATGTCGCATGTCGCCCAGCCGCTTTTATTTGTTAAGTAAATAAAATATATCATCGGTTTATTAATTTTTTTAATATATGGGGGGGGCGGCAAAAGTTGTATTCGCCTTAGGCGGCATATTTTGACGCGCCGGCCCTGCGTTAGTTTGTCATTAAGAAAGTGAATTTTGTAGCTTTATATATATAAAGCTACAAAATTCAACAATACCAACATTCTTAATGACAAACTGACCACACCTGAAGAATGAAGATAGCAACTCGTTGCTGAAACGCGTCGTGTTAACAACACATGAAGTCACAAGACAGACACAAGGTATTTCTAATACTTCTTATAGTGACTTGGAGACCTAACAGTCTAAAAATGTATCATAAAATATGATGTTTAAATAATTATGCATTTTCATTAAACTATTTAAAAATGAACTACAGAGTTTTCATATGGAGTTATTAATTTTAGTTAATACATGTTTTAATTTAAAAAAAATGACATATAAAATAACAAAAATATAAAATTAAACAATACACTTTAAAATTTAATTGCGTTTGTTTACATCCAGTTACAACTTTTGACCCTGAATAGTTTATATTTGTTAGTCGTTACTTGTATGTTTGTTGAAAAAAAAGTGTACCTAATTACACGCAGGCCCATGCCTATCTCTTTTGGCGCCCTTGTGCATTTTAATATATTTCGCCCCAGATTTTTTTAGTTTGACTCATGGAGTAAAACCATACACTAACCCCAGAAAATGCTCCATGTATCTTACGTATACAGTGTGTAAACGGTAGACCGGAACATAGGGAAAATAACATTGAGAACATTCGCAATTTTGTAGAAGGCCTAGAGCTATAAAATCCAATGTAAATATGTAGTGGATCTACTAGCCTTGATAGTGGATTACATGGAAAGATTAGTACAGTAAATTTTTTAATCAATTTTCCATAGCAACTGTTGACTATTAAGTGATGTTAATAAAAAAAACAAAACATCTGCTACATATTTACCATAATAATATATTTACATTGAATCTTATAGCCCATAGCTTACTACAAAATTGTAAATGTTCTCAATGTTATTTTCCATATTATGTAGTACGGACGGTAACACTTTGCATTTTATGCTCAAGCATTGACATCTGGTGCACTTGTTCGTTAGACCATACACTTTGATATAAGAAATGTTGCCACAGTCGGGGCCCCCGCGGAGGCCCTTTTATGGCATGGTTGGTCTTGAGGGTAAAAGAATCCACCTTGCATTTTATGCTCAAGGGTTGAAATTTGGTATACTTGTTCGTTAGATCCTACTCTTTGATATAAGAAATGTTGAAAAATCGGGGCTCCTGCGGGGGCCCTGTTATAGTATGGTTGTCCATCTTCAGGGGCAAAAACGCATTTTCACTTGTTTTGGAGCTAAAAAGTGTTGTAGAGGGCTGAAATTTGGTGCACATGCGGCATTTTGGACGTTTAAGACCACAAGGGTCTCAGGGCCCACGGCCCTTTTTTTTTTCAAAATGGCATTTTTTTTTTTAGTGAAGACCCTACTTTGCATTTTATGCTCAAGCGTTGAAATTCGGCACACTTGTTCGTTAGACCCTACTCTTTGACATAAGAAATGTTGCCACGGTCGGGGCCCCCGCGTGGGCCCTGTTATAGCAATGGTTTGTCCGGAGGGTAAGAGAATCCACTTTGCTTTTTATGCTAGGACCCTTGCTTGTGGTCTTAAACGTCCCAAATGCCGCATGTGTACCAAATTTCAGCCCTCTACGACACTTTTTAGGTCCAAAACAAGCGAAAATGCATATTTGCCCCTGAAGGTGGACAACCATGCTATAACAGGGCACCCGCGGAGGCCTTGACTTTTCAACATTTCTTATATCAAAGAATAGGATCTAACGAACAAATTCAAAGTCAGACTTCGGAATCGCCTTTAGTGCATTCGTCGCATTAGTTTCCACAGTCTGTTTATTGTCAAATCGATGTCCCTTAAGCGGCATTTTCAATCGAGGGAACAGCCAAAAGTCGCAGGGAGCTATATCAGGACTGTATGGAGGCTGGCGGAGCTGCGCAACACTGTGTTTCAATAAATACTGCTGCACAAGGTTTGATGCGTGCGCTGGAGCATTGTCGTGATGAAGAAGCCAGTCACCGGTTTCCCAAAGTTGCGGTCGTTTTCTCCTGATTGCATTACGTAATCTTTTCAAAACTTCAACGTAGTACTCTTTATTGATTGTCTGGCCTGTAGGGGCATATTCGTGGTGCACAACGCCCTCAGAATCGCAAAAAAACAATAAACATTGACTTGATCTTGCTTCGACTTTGACGGGCTTTTTTCGGCCGAGGCTCAGATGGAAGCTTTCACTGCGAAGATTGTTGTTTTATTTCAGGATCATAACCATAAACCCATGACTCATCACCAGTAATAACCTTTTTAAGAAAGTTTTCATCACTATTAATCATTTCCAAATTGTCCTGAGCGATTTCTAATCGAAGGTTTTTTTGCTGGTCTGAGAGCAGTTTCGGGATGAATTTTGCACACACAATAAGCAAATTTCGACGAACGCAAAAAAGCCGTTGTAAAATACACGCTGCGCGGGAACTAAGGCGTTTCATCGGTATCTCAGGCTACTGACGAGAAGGTTAGGAGTTGCTGGTGACGTTCATACCCTCCAGAGGTCGCCTGAGTCTCTCCGCGCGAAGATATGAACGTATGTCGGATACTTTTAGGACAGACCTCGTAGAACGGTTTAGAGCCTACATGATTAAATAAACTGCTAAAATAAACACACATAATATTGTATACTGTTATATTTATATAAATACATTAATTAAAAAAAAGCTATATGTTTCATAACTATTTTTAAATATTAATAAAAAAAAATGTTATGTTAAATATTAATGATAAAATGCTCAAAACATAAAGAGTTAAATTTCGTTAGAAGCTAATAATGCATTATTTGTTTAACAATCTGATGAATTAAGATCGACACTTGGTGATGCAGACTTTTTCGATCTGACCAACCGATCTAATTCAGCTGCTGCATCGCATCTCATAGCTGCTGCTTTGTCTGGCACGACACCTTCACCTCCGCCAGACTTGGGTGTACCAGGTGCTGATGAACCAGCCGGAGAACCAGCTCCAGTCTTTTTATGAAGTAATGAGTTGAAAAAATTTGCTAGAACGCCTTCGCCTCCCGGAGAACCGACTACCTTGCTACCTTCAATCTGTTAATAAATAAATAGAAATTATTGTTTCTGTGACTAAAATAGTTTCAGGTAGTGCATTAACTCTAATTCCGGGTTTATCGTACATTTAAAACGCTGTTTTGTTAATCTGTATTAATCGCTGTTAAGTTTTTACACTGAATAACACATAAAACATGACAGTGCCTCAAAAAATGTAATATTATTTTTACAATTTAAAACCGAACCATTTGCTCTGGTTACAAACATTAAGTATAGTGGATCTCACTTTGTTTCTTAATTTTTTTTACACATAACATCACAGTTCTCATTACTTTCGCCCATTCTCTATTGAACACATTAAACAAATAATTCATTTAAAAAAACGATATGTGTTGCAAAAGTGGACATATGTACGCAAATTTTTAATGAAAATACCTTCATAGGCGATCCTTGACCACCAGCTGCCCCAACAGGTCTTGGTGACGCTTTAATACCCAAAGCGGGAGATCTCATTGGCACATCACTTATTCTGGGCCCTGTAGGTGCTAATCCACCACCCGCTAACAAAATTTGCTGTTGACGCGCTAAAAACACTTGCTCGTCTTCGGCTTGGATTTCAGTTTCCCTCGACACCGTCTTTAAATAGTTATAAATTTAATTATAGAACAGCTAGATAAAAAAGTACTGTTTGTAAAACCACAAGTAAATATCTTACCTTTCTCATAACTGGTTGTACAATAATATCTCTATAGTAATCATCCGGTTTGCAAGAATGCAAGTTTTCATTCAAAATACTAACTTTCTTTAAGTTGTCCCAACCAGCAGGTCTACAAAAAAAAATATTTTTTTTTTTATTAGTACATAAATACACTAAATTAGCGCGTTAATATGATTTTCAGGTCCCCCCAGAACAGAAACGTTGACAGAGAAATAAAAAATGCGTTATTTATCGTATTGATCGTTTTCATTTCTTTGGTGTCGAACACTTTTCAACAAGAGTTCTTGTAATACTGTATGGATATGGTAAAAAAGACAAGTATACTGTTGTTAAGACAAAAAAAGTTTTCAATTTTATATCCTGTACAGCTAGAAAAACAGGTTCAAACAACATATCACTAACTAAAATTACTTTGCTGAATTATATTCAGCTAAGCCTTGACAGACAATGACTCCTGGTCGGGATAGTAAACCATGAATAGTACCGTACTCAAAAATTTGCCATCTACATTTCAATTTCTTTGTCTTTATTATTATTTATTACGTGAAATTACGAGTTAAATAATGGAATTTCAATAATTTTTTTTCAATGTGTTCGCAACAACATTTTGGTCTGGCATTTCAGAATTATAATATAATAATATGTATCACCCAAGGACCCTTGGTATCACCATTCATATAAAAAAGAAAACCAGACCTTAAAGTCTATTCAACAATTATTGTAGAAGTTTATTTGGTCGTCTAAACAAAAAGGTTCAGACGTAACATGTTATATTTTCACTTTACTATTAAAAATAGTAATAAACTGAAAGGTCTATATAACCATAACAGTTGGTGACCTTTAAGCATGCATTAGACTACTTATAAAACTTACACAAACACAGCATCCTTCTCAACTACTAAAGCCGGAGTCCTGAATGGTAAGCCATAAATACGATGCGTTAAATATTTGTAAAGCAAATCACAGTTTTTATCTTCCTTAGCACTTGTGTAGAATAATGCAGCTCCATACTGTAGACAAAATCTACGAATCCAGAGTTGCATAAAATCAAGATGCTCATCGCGATAATCTTGCTCCTTCTCCAAAGTTGACATATAATCCGTCTAGAAAACAATTGTTTTGTTTTTTCAATGGTTTTCAAATATAGTTTTGGTAATATACTAATGTTAGGTTTCTGATACGACTTTTACCTTAAACCTAGATTTAAAGTAAAAGTTAGAGTAATTTTTCTTTAGTAATACTCTCACATTTGCAAGATCCGCGTCTGCACAATTTTTGAAAAAAAAAAATGTAAAACAAAAACTGTTGGGCACCCTATTTGAAGAGTGGAGACAAAAAAATACAAAGATTTAAAATGCAAACCAACATGGCTTTTTACTTCTCCAAGAGTCCAAGTCTTCTCTCCAGAAACATTTTAAAATACTTTATCTGATTAAAATCGGCGACCCCCCCCCGCAACTGTAATGCCCTCTTGTTAAAGTTTTAAGCAAATGCGACGTAAATACATGTAACATATTTTTATACATTCAACATTCCTTATAAACCACTAACTGGTTAAATTTGTTAATTTTTGAAATAGTGCTCAACACAATACCAAGTATCACCTCTACACTTGTTAAATATAAAAACAAACCTTTGTAACAACCACAACAATATCAACACCAAGATTATGAGTGAGAACACCATCTGGTAACGGAAGACCTTCATCGTCTAACATGTCGTTTAAAATTCCATTTTCACTGGTTGAGTCGGTTATGCTTCTTGCCGTACGTCTCAACGGAGAAGGTAATTCTAAATCATCTCCTAATATATCTACATAATCCTGCCACGCCCTCATGATTCTTTGTTTACATTGCTGCCTAACATCATTATCTACTGACAATTTATCTATATGATCGGCTAAAACTGAAGCCCAGTGTTGTAACTGATCTAATATACCCCATGGAGTTGTCATCGATACAGTTAAAATCACAAGAGTGTGTGGAAATGTTTCTTCATTCAATGCAAATCGGAGAAGATTTCCATGACCCGGATCGCCATCTAATACCCAAACACTTAAACGAGTGTGATCTGTAAACAACGTAAATATTAATTCTCTATTTGTAACAACAAAATTCAACTGTTTAATTGAACTAACCGTCTCTGTATTCGTCGCGGACATCGATATATGCATACTCAAGGCCCGACCCTTTTTTGGGATCTTCTACACCCTGTAGTTTCGCAACCAGTGTCGTTTTTCCAGATTCGTTGTCTCCTAATACAAGCACCTGTTTATACGATGGTAATTTATTGCTGCTACGAGTTTGAACATCGCTCAAAATCGAAGACCTAATAAGAAATGACAGTTGCGTTAGCTACCAGTTTATTGTAAATTGTAAAAATATTATATTTAAGGTCATTTACCATAAATTCTCTTTAGTGTCCGGTTCTTTCTTTTTCGATGTCGTATTGCTTGCTTCAGTATAAGGAGTCATTTTTTAAATGTGGACAATTAACTTTTTCTTAAATTTTTGACAGCGATGACATCACGGATAGGTGCAAAATTCACTGTGAAATGTGAATGTGCGTGTAAAAGGTTGATTCACAACGACAACAGTTAGTCCCGAAAGAAATTGATACGAATTATTGAATATAATAATTTAAATAGCAATATTGAAAAATTCAATCCCGACAACTTTTCTAATTACAAAGCTATTATTAATAAATCAAGAAATTATCGATTTTTATTCGGGCTTCTTTATCTACATTCTAGGCGATCACATATTTGGTTGGCACCACTCGGAAGTCGGAGTGCTGTCAAATTAAGAAAATATTTATTTCTGATGTGGTAATTTCCCTATTTTCAATTCAATTTATTATGGGAAAACTTGAAAAAATCTACATTTCTACGATTTGAAAATGGATAAAATGCAAAAATTAATAAACGACCATCCTTGGTCACATTTGACTACTATTACGACATTTGATACAGGTAAGTTACCTTGAATTTTGAAAATATTTAACCTTGCTTAGTACAATGTTACAAAGATTAAAGATTGACCGCATTAGTATTAGGGCTCGCGCACATTTATCAATCTGTTTGTAGATCAGTTCACACATTAAATTTGCCCAATCAAATCAAGGTTCAATCAAATGTCAATTATTTCAAGTGTTTCAGACTTTTGGACTCTGCAATAGGTAGTTTCTACTTCCTACCTATGAAGTCATCCAAATATTACTGGAAAAGTTTTTGTATTACGCAACAATGATACTTTTTTAACTTTCCTATAACTCGATAGAACTTTTTCTATAAGAAAATTACTTTGTTAATTGTTAGTCATTTATAAAATATAAGTAATTATTCTTTGATAATTAAAGATTTTACCTCCGCTCAGTTAACTAAATTTCAAAGCCTAAACATGTTTCAGTGAATGATAACTACTTAATTAGTATTTAATAAAATAATTTTTATCATATATTATAATCTAACAAAAATTATTATACGTTATAGGCGACGAAAACTACATTTCTGATTTTAAGAACTTTGATAAAAAAGCCAATGGAATAACTAAGGTAATTCGTACTGGAAATCGCAACAATCACAACTTACTAAAAGCCAAAACGACAACACCGATCAGTTTATTGGTGGAATCACTTGTGCAACAACTGTGCTCCTTATTAGAACCGGATAACGAAAAAGCATCAAAACTTTACAAAACGATCTGTGAGAAATTGCACGAAATGAAGCTAATAGATGAAAGTTATTCGATGGAAGAATTTGAAATTCTACGCTGCCAGTATAAAAAAGCGCTGTATCACTTAGTGAGTGTAGCCAAAGGGACTGAATTCACAATTCCAGTTCAACCACCGTTTTCGCCGCCAAACAGTACTTATGAATGGTCGAGATATCATCGCGAATTTATTGAATTGGAATTTATTGCCGGTGGTGCGTTTGGTCGAGTATTCAAAGCTAAACATAAATTAGACGGTACTATTTATGCAGTGAAAAAGATTTACATAAAATCGAGTAATATCAAATCTATTATGAGTCATTTATCTGAAGTACAAACATTCGCTAGTTTAAATCATGTCAACGTCGTTCAATATAAAGCTGCTTGGTTAGAATCTGACATCAATAGAAACACACAAACCATTATCAGTGATGTATGTGAT
Organism: Mongoloraphidia duomilia; assembly: GCA_039654895.1. Taxonomy (NCBI): domain Eukaryota; kingdom Metazoa; phylum Arthropoda; class Insecta; order Raphidioptera; family Raphidiidae; genus Mongoloraphidia; species Mongoloraphidia duomilia. The sequence goes on from CM077522.1 coordinate 27,957,138, forward strand.
ACTTCCAGCGAATCGGAAATGACTGGAACTGATTCTCAAACGGCGTCTGTTAAAACTGCAACGAAATTAGACGATTTAACTAAATCTAACAGCTCCGATGGTTTTACGATCGAATTTGAGAAGAGTAAATCTAATTCGGATGAATCAGCAAATGACGGAGAAGACACAGTTGATAGTAACAGTTCGTTGAATAATAATAAAATTTGTCGATATAACGTAGACGAAATTGACAGTATTAAATGTAAGAAAGCACATACTGAAGGGGCCACTTTATATATACAAATGGCGCTTTGTCAAACAACTTTAAAGCAATGGCTGGAAATGAGAAATCAAACGGAAAAGAAAATCTCATTTGCAGTTCAACAATCAAAATCGAAAACGCGTATGGAAAATGTAGTTGAGATATTTAGACAATTGGTTAAAGGTTTGCAGTATATTCATTCCAAAAACATCGTTCATCATGATATAAAACCGAGCAATGTGTTCATTAGTACGGAGGGAGGATCAATATCCGTTCAGTTGGGAGATTTCGGTTTGGCATGTCCTTTACAGAAACCGCACGAGGGCGTAGCTCAAGGGACACATTTATATGCGGCACCTGAACAACTGCTTGGGAAATGTGACGCAAAGGTATATTTCTCTGTCTATTTTTTTTTTCTTAAGGCTACACATCAAGGGTCTAATTGCAAAGAGACGCCAATATACTTGGTTTGGTAATTTTTTATATAAATCTGACATTTACTGCACATTGCTTCATAATATAGGATTCAAATACAGAAGACTTCGTAGGGAATATTTGACTATTCGCTACGTGCACAGTAGAGTTGCTCTAGTAAGAGTTAGGACAAAGACGCCATATTTAGCCAAAACAATGGAAGGGACTAGTGAAAATACGCGCGTACTTTTAAAAACTTTGGAAACGTAACAAAAAATATTTTGCGTTTCACTTTCTTGCACTGACAGCAGCTGAGACAATTACGTTACCTAGAAAACAGTCATGTGAATTATGCTTTTAATGACGTAAATTTAAATTTTGGCTGAAAAACATGGCGGTTTCGAACGAACCAATCAGAAATCGACACCCCTTTGTCTTAACTCTTAAGATAAGACCGCACTGAGCGGAACTGCACTGCAGCGGAGTGACACGGTACGATGCGGCCAAATATTGTTTATATGAAATCGTATGAGATAAGATGCACTACGCGGCAGTGGAACTGCGTGACGTTATATAAACAAGTTTTCTTTTTTTTTCTAGAATGACATGTACAGTTTGGGAATAATACTTCTAGAATTGATCGAATCATTTGATACGGACATGGAACGAGTTCATCAAATTGCGGAATTAAGGAAAGGGAGGTTGTCGGCGCATATTTTAGCGGAACATCCACAACTCGCTCACATTATAAGTCAATTAGTAGCCCGAAACATGACCGCGCGACCAGATGCCTCAAAACTACTTAATATTATTTCAGAAAATATTGATAAAGTTTCTACTATGAAAGAATTAAAACAGTGTATTTTAGAAAAAGATAGTGAAATTGAACGATTGCGTGCAAAATTAAAAGCCGCAGGTATAAAATATGATGATTAATTATGAATTTTCTTTTGTTTTTTACGAAAATGTAATGTTTTTTTTTTTTAATAAAAATTGAACTACTTAAAAAACTTTAATGTAATGTGTATTTTTGACAATGAAACTTACCTTGCTATATGTATCTTTTCTAAATTGAATTGTGAATTATAGACGCTCGACAACAGAGGTCATTAGCGTCTGTGTACCTTTTCTAGTCAGTTAATAACTTTTATATATTTTCTGAACAATTTTTGGTCAACTCTAGTTTTTGTATCACTGCAATATACTTTTGATTTTATAATAAAATGCCGGATTAAAATTTTTAATTGTAAGAAAAAACTCCAAGAAACAAAATTATCAAGATTACGTCATGGATTCAACAAATAATTTTCATTGTTACCCTAGTAGTAAATTTGTAATTATTTTACACCATAAAAATATTAGAGGGCAAACGGTACAGATAAAAATCAAATCAAGAAATAGCCTGGCATATCAAATGGATTTTACTATGTTGGTGAATGAATTATGTATTGCATAAAATTTTCAGTTTTAGAAAACTCCGAACTTGCAATGTTGCAATCTAGGAATTATATTTCAACTCATTCGCTCCATGCAATGCTCTGAACCGCAGTGGTAAAGAACTATAAGCGCCCATGGTGGCAAAATTGCAACTTTTTGATGGACAGCAAAGCTTTGAACCGCAGTCGACAGTGGTGAAACATTCAGTCCACATTTGTCATACGAATATTTCCTAATGAAGCCTTTGTGGTAAACAGTGTACACACAATTTTTAGTGATTTTTTAGACGAACCCTCGCGGAGTGCAGTTTCTCGTGGGGGGGGGGGGTGTTGGTGCAATGTCGTTTTTCTGTAGAGTTCGGGAGGGAGAGGGGAGTTCACCAAAAAACATTCGCAGGGGACAGCACTACATTTTTTCATTAATACTCAAAAAATGTCAAAGTTATGGACATTTTTATGTGGGCAAGTTGGATTGCTCACGGGTACCGGCACTTATTTAGAAGTTTGTATTTATGTCAATCGTTTGCTGTAAAATCCCAAAATTTTGTCGTTAGTGCTTGAAAAATGCAAAACATGGAAATTTTTTATATCGACAATTTTACTTGGAGTAACGTTAGATTGTCCACAATAGTTTTTTGAATTTTTTTTATGCCAATTGTTAGTGCTGCCAAACCCGCAAATTTTTCGCTAGTGCACAAAAAATATCAAAGTTAAGGGCATTCTTATGTGAGCAATTTAACTTGACGTCAAGTCAAATCACCCAGTACCAATACATTTTAACATCTATAATAATGCACTTATTTTTTTACTTCCCATCTCTACTATGGTAGAGAAGTATTAGATTCAGTCCGAAAAAAAATTTTTTTCGGTATGCTAATATAGATCTTCACGTTTGACACCCTAGGAATCATTTGAGACCATTTTCTGACTGATGTCTTGTGTGTGGTGAAATTTTTTCTCCTTCGATATTTCAAAAACGGAACGACTATCTATCTTTATGGCAAGTAAAATTGTCCATATAATAAATATCCATAACTTTTATTTTTTTCACAAACGACGGAATTTTGGGATTTTACAGCGCTCAAATTGAATAAATTTATTTCTAAATTTGGAAATGTTTTATCGTTATATTTACATACAGATATGTTACTGAGATTGGAGACGCGTACGGGTCCATCAAAGAACGCTATAATAATAATATAATTTCTCGCTTTGTAAACGTCTAAAAAAAAACCGTGATTATATAAATTTTACATTTAAATAATATTTAAAATTTATCAAATATGTATTATTGCGCCAATAAACGCTCATCTGATCAATATTTACTAGCGTTTATAGAAATATTTTTCCTCAATCTAAATTATTTTGTATATTTTTGTACGCCTACGATATCATTATTATAAAATACGAATCATTTCAGTTTGTATTAAAATAATCATAACATACATTATTTTTTAGTTACATAAAACTCTCTATTTTCCAAATAACAATTGACTTATTTTTTTTCTGCAATTTAATTAAATTATTATAAAAATCGAAGGTTCTCGGACTGCAGAAAAAAAATAAGTCAGTTGTTTTTCATCTACCTACTAATAATTATACAACGTTTAAATTAAATAATTTTAATTAAAGGCTGAAAAAAGCTATTTAATGGAAAAAAAACTATAAATGAGTTTTAAATAAAATTTTATATTTAAAACTTAATCATATTTCACGTATTTTCTTTTTAAATTACAAATGATAATGAAATTCAATCCAAAATTGGGTTTGTGCGAGCCAATATTGGTTACATTTAAAATAAAAAATATTTCAAAAATATAAAATTCAGAAACTAAGGCACTCACACTACAATAAAACTTCAGTTATCCATGCATTATTTTAAATAATCTGAATATGTACTTCATATTGTGATTAGTTTAAAATCTTTGCTCTTATTATAATTATAATATAACTCTAGCTCGTTTCATGTAAAAAAGCCAATAAAAAAATGTAGATATACAAACAGTACCAAAACTTTATCTGAATAATTAAGGCTCTATTGTATTTTTGTTACTGAACTGATTTTAATATTTTTATCTTGTTTTAATATCTGTAATGATCGGGTTTAAAAGGTCCTTCTACTGGAACACCTAAATATTTCGACTGTTCTGGTGTCAATTTTGTCAATTTAACACCTAGATGATCCAAATGCAATGCAGCAACTTCTTCATCTAACTTTTTAGGAAGCATGTGAACACCAACTGAATACTGACCAGGCTTTGTCCACAATTCAATTTGAGCAAGCACTTGGTTTGTAAAAGAATTCGACATAACAAAAGAAGGATGTCCCATTGCACATCCTAAATTAACTAGACGCCCTTCGGCCAAAACAATAATATGGTTGCCGTTTGTAAGTTCATAACGATCAACTTGCGGCTTGACGTTTACTTTTTCCTTAGCATTTTTTTCTAACCATGCAACATCCAGTTCACAATCGAAATGTCCAATGTTACACACTATACTATCGTCGCGCATTTTCAAAAAATGCTCCCCCAATATAATATCCTTACATCCGGTCGTGGTAACAAATATTTGTCCTTCTTTAGAAGCTTCGTCCATAGTAGTTACTTGGTAACCCTCCATGGCTGCCTGGAGCGCATTTATAGGATCAATTTCTGTAATAATGACTCGACCTCCGAATGAACGCAAAGCTTGCGCACAACCTTTACCTACATCACCGTAACCGGCGACTACGCAAACTTTACCAGCCAACATTACGTCCGTAGCCCGTTTTATACCATCCACTAATGATTCTCTGCATCCGTAAAGATTGTCAAACTTACTCTAAAGAAACAAAACAATTGAACGTTATTTCTTTGCTTGAATGAAGTGACGTTTTTATTATTAATTAGATCAGTTCCGCGCGAAGAAAAGATAAAAATTAAACATCAAATCTTACCTTTGTGACTGAATCGTTAACATTGATAGCTGGTATTTTCAACGTTCCCTCTTTCATCATTTTATACAAATTGTGTACGCCGGTAGTGGTTTCTTCACTTAAACCTTTAAGGTCCTTTAAGTACTGTGGAAATTTGGTGTGAACGAGATTGGTCAAATCTCCTCCATCATCTAAGATCAAATTTAGAGGTTTTCCGTCTGAGAAAACAAGCGTTTGCTCTATACACCAAATGTATTCCTCGTCCGTTTCTCCTTTCCACGCATATACCGGCACGCCACGTTTTGCAATAGCCGCAGCTGCATGATCCTGAGTGCTGAATATGTTGCAGCTTGACCATTGAACCTAATAGGGTATTTGCCAGTGATCAAAATAAATATAAAACTTTGTTATAATGAAACTTTATGCTCTAAAATATTTATTAGAATTTTTATTTTTACTAATTAAGTTTCGTAAACATATATAAATAAATAAAATCATAATTTTTTATCTATGTGTCACTTGACTTCAAACACCGTGTGACGTCAATTTTAAGTAAAATATAAATGTATCCATAGTAACGGAGCTTAGATTGTTTACATCATGTTTACATAGGTACAAAACGATATCTTTCAACACTGCGTTTCTGGGTTTTTAGATAGTATTATTAGTTAATATAAACGCAAGTTTATAAAATTATAACGTCATACTTCAGTAGGGCAAAAACGATTTTTAGCGGGCGGGGCTAAGATAAATATTTTAAAAATTATTTTTGAGCTTATTTGTGACATTAGAAGTGATTTAGGCGTCATTTTGTTCAGAATTTATTGCTCTATTAATATAACACACAAAAAAATTTTAGTCAAATACCCTATTAACAACATTTTGTCGAACGAAGATTAATTATTAGAATAAAATACAATATAGTAATCAGTAGCGCAGGTATTTTATTTGTCCAATATCCACATAATAATTTTAAAAGCGGTAATTCGGTGCTTGAAGTACTTTTAACGTTGAAAGTCATACCACAAACCCAGCATTAGTTCAACAATCAAAAATAGGAAATATTTATTGTAGGTATAGTTTTTATTAAGATTTACTTTGTTATTTTTATGTATAAAATAATATGTATTATTCAATGGCTTCAGCCTTTTTTTTTGAATAAACTATTGTATTACATGAAACTTTAATTGCCTACTTTTAGGAAATACCGAAAATAAATTATATTAATTTAGTGATTACTGATTAACGTTTAAAATATTTTGTAATTAGTCAAGATTGATTATTGACAAAAAACAATAAACTATTATGTACTGTATCATAAACAAAAGTTCACAACAATATTTTCGAAAAAATTCAACAGGATGATAAATGACTATCATCTCTCTAAACAATGACCCCTGACATTTCATTTCTATATTTGGTATGATCTGGTGTGGTAATTTGAATTTAAATAATAATTAGCACAATGAGTTACTGTTCTTGGAGCTATGATAAAAATAAACATAATAAAAATAACAATACTATCAGTAATTGTTCGACACATCTGCATTGTCATTGAAAGAATAATTTTCCATTGAAATTGCATCATAATTCATAACAAACTGCTTTATATTAATGATTTTCAAATACTGAACATCATAGTGAAAATGATATTGCAAAGAATTATTACAGCATACAATTTAAGTATTCTGATAATTAATACGTCAGATAAGAAGATGCAATGTTTACTTTAGTAGGTACCAGTATTAAGTACAGTATATTATGCAACATTTTTACCGACTGCGGCACGCCAAGGAGCGTATTGTTTTTAATGCATTTTTAAATATACTGTCAATCTTATTTTCGGCGTGGGAACTTTAGAAAAATGAAGTTGCGTGAGGCCTCTTATCCGAAAAACGTCAAACGCACAGTTTAAAGCAGGATATTATTATACCCTCGCGCGTATTTCTAAAAATTCTAATTATTATGTACTTAGAGAGAGGTCCCCCGGGGCGCGAAGTGATGTGCGGTGGCCCACTTCGCCCATGCTTCCCGCCGCCGCCTCTGCTATAGGTACTCTATACTGAACCCATTTTTTTTGACATACTAGGTAATTATGCGCTAATTATTTTTTAAGCTTTTTTTTAATTACCTCTGCACCTAATTCTAAGAGTGTTTCAATTAGTACTGCAGTTTGGACAGTCATGTGAAGACAGCCAGCAATGCGAGCGCCTTTAAGTACTTTGAGTGGGCCGTATTTCTTGCGTACCGCCATAAGCCCCGGCATTTCATTTTCAGCAATAGTTATTGCTTTACGTCCCCATTCTGATAACTTAATATCGGCTGAAAAATATAACAAATCGAACTTAAAACGCTTGATATTTTTATTCAGAATGTAGAATGATAATTTGAAGACAAACACCAAAAATTAAATAAATGTAAATTTATCACTCGTTTAAAAATAACCACAAAATGAAAATATGAAATTCTTGTAAAAAAATAATATAACATACCGACTTTGTATGCTGGTTTAGACATTTTATTAAGTATAAATGCACGTCACTGAGGTAAAAATAAGAATCAGAGCTAGGAACTTGCCAGAGATAATAAAGAATGAACTTGCCGGTTAACCGCTGCACCGCATGCACAAATAATTTAATTGAGCTTTTGGAAATTCACATGCTTTTATAATATTTAAGTAAAGAACCAACCCACAACCAACCAAAGAATTAATTATAGAACTAAACAAGAAGAATACAAGTAACCAACAGTCAAATATTTAAAAGAGAAGATTTATTATTTTTTTATTGGTACTACAGGCAAATGTCATATGACAACCTGCTGAGTGCTGATGGGCGAGCCAGAGTTGTAATATTTGTGTTATAAATTGTATATTATAATATTAAAATAAAAATGCACGGTTGTTTATTTAATATCGATAGTGGCTATTTGGAGGGATTGTGCAGAGGTTTTAAATGTGGGATTCTTAAGCAATCTGACTATTTGAATTTAGTTCAATGTGAAACATTAGAAGGTAATTACAAGCTTCTTAAATTAACGTATTGTATTATCGATTTCTGCTATGACGATCACTATCTTATTTTTAGATTTGAAACTTCATCTTCAAGGTACAGATTATGGTACTTTTCTGGCAAATGAACCGTCACCATTATCGGTGTCTGTTATCGATGACAAGTTACGGGAAAAACTTGTTATCGAATTCCAGCATCTTCGCAATCATGCTGTCGAGCCGTTGTCAACTTTCCTCGATTTTATTACGTACAGCTACATGATTGACAATATTATTTTATTAATAACTGGAACATTGCATCAGCGACCCATTTCTGAACTTATCCCAAAATGTCACCCGTTGGGAAGCTTCGAACAAATGGAAGCCATTCACGTCGCAGCTACTCCAGCTGAATTGTACAACGCCGTTTTAGTGGATACGCCTTTGGCTCCATTCTTTGTCGACTGCATTAGTGAACAGGACCTTGACGAAATGAATATTGAAATTATTCGTAACACACTATATAAAGCATATTTGGAAGCATTTTTCTCGTTCTGCAAAGAACTGGGTGGCACAACTGCTGATTCTATGTGTGAAATTTTGGCCGTAAGTATAAAACAGTATAATGTTTCAAGGATATAGAAACATATTTTCTCTATAAATATTTATGTTTATTGATATTAGAAATCAACAGAACTACATTTCCAAAGAATTAGCGTTGTTTTGATTTTCTTCTATTCTTTTGATTGAAATTTTGTATATTTAATTTCAGTTCGAAGCTGACCGACGTGCAATCATCATCACTATCAACTCTTTCGGAACCGAACTTAGTAAAGACGACAGAGCAAAATTATATCCACGTTGCGGTAAACTGCATCCAGACGGACTGGCAGCACTGGCTAGAGCTGATGATTACGAACAAGTTAAAGCGGTTGCTGAATATTATGCTGAATATTCAGCGCTGTTTGAGGGTGCAGGAAATAATCCAGGAGACAAAACATTGGAAGATAAATTTTTCGAGCATGAGGTTTGTACAGACTTATTCAAAGCCAGAACATGGCTTCATCGGCACAAAAAGTAACAACTGACCTTTCAAATATGTCATATCATTAACAGAATGGGGATGAGTAACCTTTCGTTAGAGTTTATTAGTGTTTATTGTTGGTATCTATCTGGTCTGCCTGCAAAACTGCACACTAAGTAACGCAGAGACTTGCCGACAACTATTTCTACCAGAATACAAATTGTACATAAGAACCTTTTCTTCCACAGTGTACATTTTTTACAGAAAAAATATTAAATTAGTCTCTGAACTTATAAAATTTATTATCGCAACTCAATAATAATAAATTGTAAATAAAAACATTCGTTTTCATAGTTTCTAACAATATCTATACCACGATTTCAAATTGTGAAACAGCCTATGTACGTTTTGAAAAAACTCTCACGGTATATACATCGTTATAATTGCATGTTTGCTTTTTTTTTGTGCAAATGAAGCCATATCTTGGCCTTTTTTCCCTTTTTAAAACCTTTTGTATTCTTGCTTGTCAATCAGTTCTCTTAACATAGCGAGCGTGTAGCAATGCTGTTGTTTACATGGCGTTGCTATGGTTCCTCTATAACAAGTTCCCAGGTTCCAGCCCGAGAGCTGGTAAAAGTGTCAATTGGATTTTCAATTTATTATAAAAAAAAAAAATAATGAATTAAAAATATGAATTGGTGCTAGGCCCAAATAACTTTAGCTGTTGGTGGTCTTTAAAACACAATTTAACAATTTTCTCTTAACATAACCTAATTTGTTATCATATTTATGTGAAATTTCAGGTAAGATTGAATATAAACGCATTCCTTCAACAGTTTCATTTCGGTGTATTCTATTCATATTTAAAACTAAAAGAACAGGAATGTCGTAACATTGTATGGATTTCGGAATGCGTTGCACAGAACCATCGTGCAAAGATCGATAATTACATTCCAATTTTTTAAACTAACAGATATGAGATTAAGTATATTCCTCGGAAATTATTTGAAAAAATATTGTAAAATTATGAGTAGCTGGTATTGTGAACCATTATGTATAAAATATATTATGTAATATGTATGTTAGTTATACAGTGTTTATTATTGCATATAGTTACAGTGAATTGTTATAATTTTATCACAGTCTTCTACATGGCAATGTGGCCAGACATTAAAAAATCCGCTAGTTTACTAAAATTAGGCAAATTTCTATAGATTTTCATTTATGTATATTATAATATATTATTTTTTAATAAAATTTTTTAAACGTGTCTCATTAAACTTTTTATGAAATTAAAAAGCCGATAGTCATTTGGATAATAACATTTTCGATCTGGATTCTAGAATAACTGTGTGCTCATGGCTAATTTTAAAGTACAATTAATTGATAAAACTCATCGACGTACGTTGACCTCGTAGAAAGGTGTAGATACTAAAATGCTGGGTACAATTCCCGTTGTGAGCAACTAACTTGGTACAGTATTATGTGCTGAAATTAATTTAAAAAAAGAAATGAAATAGAGCCACAACGGCGATTTTCTCAGATAGGCCGTAAAAAAGAATGCAGTAATTTCGTTATGCAGAAGGCTGTGGATTTTATTTATAATTGTTTTAACTTTCTACTAAATTGCTTTCAATGTTCGCAGCAAAAGAAAATTTTCTTTAAAGAATTTTGGCCTGTTTTAAATAATTGTTGATGTTATGCATTTAAAATAATAGCAATGTTATAGAATATAGTCTATACTCTATATGTCACCTATTTCTTTATTATCTTTAATAGTCTACACTGCATGCTTTTTATAATTTAAAATAGAACAAAACTCCATACAAGCTGAACAGTTTATATCATCTCAATTATTTAAACAGGCATTAATTGGCCTTCATTAATTAAATAGTAGTTAATATATTGATAAGATGTAGGGCTTATATTTTAATAACTGATTTTTAATACGAAATTTCATATCAATACAAATTGTGATAAAACATTTAAAATTGTTTTATACACAATCGATAATATGTTTATATTTCTAATTAAAATACATTTATGTAAAAATGTTTATTTTCCGATTCTAGGAATCAAAATACACTGTGTCCATAAGTGATTGACGTTATATATAGTGAATAAAAGACATTGTTTCTATAAATAATTACCTACATATTGCTGTTTGCTATCAATTTCAAAATTCGTAATTGTAATGTCAAGTGTACATAACTACAGTCTAAAAAAATCAATTGATCTGAAATAGTCCTTTGTTTCAAAAACGCAAAAAGATTAGTACTAGTTCTAATAGTTTATACCTATTCAATTAAGAGTATATATTATGTTAATTTAAATATATATATAGATTTAATTATTTATTTATATGCAATATTTATGATATTACAACTTTAAAATCATTTGTTTTGCAGCTGTTTAAAACATAGCAGTTGAAGAAATGATTTATTATCACCAAATTTTACTGATATTTTCATTTTTAATACGGGCTAATTATGTAATGCAAGTTATTCACGATTATTTCTTTTTAATTTTCGCAGGTATTCTTTTAAGGATGTTTTAAATTGAGTGATGCTTTGGTTGTATTCATTTTACCATTGAAATTAAATATAATTTAAGTAGAGAAACTTGAAAACGTATTCTTTTGTTTGCTATAAACATAAAGTATAGAAAACGTGCATATTTGTCTTAAGGCCGCTTGCACACAAACTGGTATTTATTGACTATATTACCAGTGCCTGTTTATGTGGAGCTGGGCATTTGTTTTAATGCTAGTTAACCCATAACCTGTAGTTATTAACTTTTGAATGATATCGTTTTTCTTCTTTTTTACGAAATTAATTTAATTAAAATGCCCAAAATTTAAAATATTTTAAAACAAAAATAGAAGCGTCCGACAATAATCGAATTATGTGCGGACAGTAGTCTGTGGAACTGATTGGTTACGGGTTGAATGGATTTCGTCGCCATGAAAAATTAGTCAGTCGCCAAAAATGGGAAATGATCTAAAGTGCCCGTAGACGATCAAATCTGTTTGTCAAATTTTACGTTCGCTCTGCCGCTTTGTTTGACAACAGTCGCATACACGTTTAACATGTTTGTCAAACACGCTTTCAATCAAAATTTCCGACCAACTTACACGTCAAACACCTAGTTTGTTTGACAAACACGTCAAACAAAGCCGCAGACTATCAAATATATTTGACAACACGTAAAATTTGACAAACAGATTTGATCGTCTACAGGGCATTTTGAAGTATTCATTTAGTTGCACAAAAATATTTAGAACCTAATTATATTTTACGTTTAGAAGTTCTGAAGTTTAATTATAATTAGCAAATTTAAATAATTATTAGCACAAGTCAAGAGCTACATGGGCGTACCGATGGGGGGGGGGGCAGCTACCCTCCCCCCTGGACCTGGACTAATATGTAACTATGTTAAGTGACAGTCCCACAACTCACAAGTCGTGCTTAGCGGTGACCATCATAACATTTTATTGGTTCATTTAAAATCAATCAAACAAAAAAAACAATTTACATTAGTTTAATAGTTAATTTAGTGCCTGATCGAAGTTTTTTTCTTTTTTTTGAAAACAAACAAAATGGCGCCCTCTGATAATTTTTTCGCGGATTTTTAAGGAAAAAAGCACTAGTTTATTGTTTATAAAAAATATAAGTTAAATATATATTATTTACCTACAGGAAATTCCTAATTTACCCCCCCCCCCCCGTAGGCCAAAAGCTGGGTACGCCCATGAAATGCTACCATCTGTATTTAATTTTGCTTAGTTCCTTATAGTTCTGTCATTAGTGGATACCAATTCTGGGTAGAAATTATTATCCAGATAAATTTATCTTTTCCACATCTTTCATAACCATAATACCTATAAAATTTTGGTTTCATATTTGACTAATAAATTTATTTAATTTTCGTAGGATTTATCCAAAGTAAAAATAAAATTAGTATTATATCTTCCAATTAAGCTTCACATCACATTAATTAACTTATCAGGTAGTAGTGGTTGTATGTGTACGTTAGATACAAAATCAGAACTGTTTGCATAATTCTATGGGATCTTCTAATTTCAGTTGTTGGTAAGGATAAATGAAGAATATGCACTATTAATTAAATCTGTAAATCTTATATTACTGTTATTAAATAAAGGTGTTGTGTAAAATCATAATTTACATTATTAATCATCCTTAGGATATAAAATAATATAAAAGCACAACTAAATTGACTGTTAAACGGAAAAATGGTCAAAAATTACAGAACTTTTCGTTACTATGTAAGTTTACAGTACACTTATCTTTTTTTTATCAATTTCTAGTTCGATTTTGCTGATTTGATTGCAGAATTTTCAAAACGTATTCGGAATCTCGTATATCTATTCATTTATATGTCAATATTACGTAGTTACTTCATTAACTTTATCTTCATTATGAGGTTTTTTTCCAACTTCATTTTTTTCATGGTAATCAAATTGTTCTTGCACTAATTTAGGTACTGAAGTTTCGTCTTTGAATCGTTCATAAACAGCTGCACCACTTTTTACACTTAAAAGTTCAGAATGCTCTTCCCAAAATTTGTCTTGAATTAAATCGACATGGAATGGTACAACTACTCTATATGTTCTGTCTGTTCTGGGGTTCTTTATTTTTTTGGGAATTAAAATAGTTCCTTTTTTGAACATGTCTGGCTCATTATTGTAATTTATTGCGAATTCAGAAAACAAAATTTCGTGTTTATCTGAAGAATCGGTCCCTGATAATCTTTTCTCTGCCTACAAAAAAGTTAACAAGATATTCTATTATTGGAAATATATTGACAGGTGCGTCGTTATTCTCATATACGTTCCGTTTGCTGATTGCTCCAGTTTGATTTTAAAATCTGAACACGGATTTTTTCAACTATCTAACGGTTAAGAAGGATTACATGAAAAGGATAACAAAGTCGAAGTTAGAACTAGTCGAACATTTAGAGCCTAGAGGCAATATAAAGATAAGCGAGAACAGATGATCTACTAGGATTAGCAGAGATTCTAATTAGGAAAACATGCCCATGGAATGAAGGAGTGACTGACGCCATGAGAAGTACAGAATTACAGGAAGGCGTTTGTTACAAAGAAAATAAATTATTGAATATCGGTAGACAGTGATCAGCCGTACAAATCAAATTATTTATAATAATGTTAAATCAGTTTCAAAAAACAATAAAACCAAGAGACTACGGATATATGCGTGAGTCACTTGTACATGGTATATCAATTACCTCTTTGTTTGTCAAGCCACCCTTAAGTATTAAAGTCCAAAACGTTGTATTATACAAATTATTAATGTGAGTATCCGCCTGTCGCCAACTAAGATAATCGCGTAAGTGTTCATCCCTTGGATATAAAACAACTCTTGCATCAAATGAAGGGGGATAAAGAAGCGCCGTATTTTCAAAATATTTATTCCAATAGAAAACATACGATGAGGCAAACAGGCTATTTACATACGTCAATAATTTGGTTTCTCGTCGATTATATAGAATCGTATTTCTCCGAAACACAAACGAATACTCATCACTTTGTCCATACGAAATAATGATATCTTTAAATTCTTCCATAACACATATAGCTGCTTTGTTCATCAAATTCAAACTACGAATATCATTTGGTTTTTCGAATTTATGTTGATTTGAAAATCTATGAAAACTTTTCCCATCTATTCTAACCACAAACCAACAATCTGGTAAAATTTTATCTTCATTTTCAAAGTTCTTTACATATTCGAATTTACTTTTAGCCATTGTACTACATGTAATAAAGCGCCTGAATCGAAAAACTTTTGATAAATGCTTTAGATAATTTTTAATAAACACAAGTTCTTTATTAATTTGCATTTGAAACACATCTACTTTCTAGGTTATTGCAGACTGCAGAGATGTCAATGACCATGGCAGAAATATTACAATGGTGTGATTACTGTAGGACGTAGGTACTGTAGGGATCTATGATATTTCAAAGCGTCTACAGACAGACCAGCTCGCATAATGTTGCACAGCCCTGTTATTCCTTTACATGTGTTGTCTGCGATGTGAAGAGGGGGGGGGGTGTTTGTGCGAAGGTTTTGTCTGCGGGGTAAAGAGGGGGGGGTGGAGGTGTCGCAGAAAAAAATAACAAATTATTCTTTCACATAGGAACATTAATTGAATATCAGAACCGTGCAATTCTTGCGGTGGCAGAGTTTCCCGCGAGGGGGGGTGTTCGTGCGACGGTTTTGTCTGCGAGGTGAAGAGGGGGGGGCGTTTACTGTTTGTGCAGACAATACGTCATGTAAAGGAATAACAGCGCTGTGCAACATTATGCGAGCTGAACGCGTCTGTCTGTAGAAGCTTTTTGACATTTCTAATTTCTATCAGTGGCGGATTTACACATTTACCGCCAGTAGACTATTCAAATTTTGCCGCCCCTACCGACCTCTACAATTCGATACTCTAGTTCGCAATCATATTAATTAAAAAATGTTTGTTAATGAAATTGTAACTTCATGGTTTGTGCGTTGCCCGCGCCTATCCCGTTTTTCCCGTTCCCGTGCGAATTTCGAGATTTTTTTCAATTTTCGACTTTTTTTCGACTTTTCCAATTTTTTTCCATAAGAACCTAATTTGGACTATTATTTACCTACATTTTAAAAACTAACTGGTGAAACATATTAATTATTACTTGTTGAATTGTTTGTGTGGACCTAATAACATTTAGGTACCTATATAAATATGAATCTTTTTAATTTCTGTAAGACATAAAAAAAAATTTTGGACCCAAATTTGCCGCTCCTAAAATCTGACGCCCTAGGCTCCAGCCTACTCAGCCTGCTGGTAAATCCGCCACTGATTTCTATAGTTAGGACGGGTTGATAATCTTAAATGCAACCTACCTGATCACAAAAAAAAAAACTTTTGCCGAGTTTTACCTTTCCTACCCCTTTAAACGGCCAAAAACACCCCGATTTACGGTGGGAAGGGTTGAACCCGGCTAAAAGTATTTTTTTCGTGATCAGCAACCTCGAAAACGGTGGAATGAATAACTTTTAGAGCGAGAGGGGAAAGTTGAAATTTCAGTCCCCTGGGAGGGTAGAATCAACCCTCGAGGGTGATCACAGTGTTCTACCCGAATCCGATACCAACCTTCACCACTCACCTCAAAACTGATGAAAAGTAATAGAATTTTGGCATAAACCAGTGGCGGACTAAGCCCGTCGGAGGCCCGGGGCGCCAGAACTAAATGAGGCCCCCGGTCTGCTTAAAAATTGATGTATTTGTAGTGTAAATTTCGTAAAAAATGAATATTATAGATGTAACGGCTGGCAAAAAAATCAAATATTTATAATAAACGACCTATATAGTATATACCTACGTTTATATTTTGTATACGTACGGGGCCTCCAACTCCAAACTGCCTCTTACTTACTAAACATATTTTAGCCTTGTTTGGGATTTGATTAAGAAGGACTTGTCGAGATTTGGAGGCTCCCCAGTATCAGAGGCCCGGGGCGGGTCGCTTCCCCTCTTCCCTTTGTCCGCCACTGGTGTAAACCCAGGCGTTTGTGCAGAAATACTGCAAAAAGGGGTGGTTTTTGGCAGTTTTAGGGGTAGCGAATAGCTAAAAACTTTTTTCACTATATTTACCGTGTTCAGCACCCTCGAAAACGGTGGGGGTAGGTGCTCTTGTAACTCTAGTCATAGATCAAGTAATCATTAGTCAATGCTCTAGCAAAATGTTCGGTATCCGCCCGACTCCTTGATTCCATTATTTAGCCAAAACAATGGAAGGGAGTGTAGAAAACCTTTGGAAACGTAATAAAAAATATTTCGCGTTTCACTTTTTTGCACTGACAGCAGCTGAGATTACGTTACCTAGGAAACTATCATGTGAATGATACGAAGGCGTGGAAGTGTCATCTTAAAAAATAGTTTCTAAAATTCCGAGATAAAAGTCGAAATTTTACAATTTTGTCATAAAATATCTACTCTTACCATACTGCCGCCTATACCTAGTTCATGCACCTTCACCCAAGCGCAACAAATTTTTTATTTTTTGAAATAAAAATACATGATTAAATTATTACATATTCTATTTATTATTCCTCACATTTTACAAACCAAACCATATTATGAACAATTTCATGATGCATAAAATTTCAGTAACTCTTCATCTTTTGGTTTTAAAATCACTCGATCTCTTAAATTAACAACCCATCCAGGATGCAATCCATGGAATATTTGTCTTGGATCTTTACGTTCCGTCAACATTTCATAATCTGGATCATCTTCAATTCGAGGTAAAACATAACCATATTTTTGCGCTAACTTAAATCTTTCTTCGGATATTTTTTCAGGATCAGCTAAATAACCACGATTTTCAGCACCTGAATAAAATTCCATTGCATCTTGCGGGGGAATCATTCGTCTTGGAATCGGTATACCTCTTTCAAAAAACTTCTGAGGATTCGTCATCGCTTGCAAACTGTGCATATCGTAATAAGCTGTTGTTATTGTTCCACCGTTCTTTTCAATGGCGGCTATAACCGGTTCAGTTGCCCACTGGATTTCTAAATTTATTTTTGCTTTAAAAATATCAGCTCCTTCATCAGTTAATTGAAGTCCAAATTCTCGTTGATCGGGTTTAATGAAAAAAACACCTGTACTCAAAAGAGTAACCAAATCGACAGGTTTCGAAATATCAAGACGATTCGTATCGATCATTTGTTGAAGTTGCAACATCGACATCGGAAGGTATTGCCTTTTTAAGCTGAAAAAAAAAAAACGATATCATTGGATCATTATAGGTCACTGTTTCTAAAACAATATTATAATGTTACTCTGTTGTTAAGGTTTTTTTCTCAGAAATTTGATTTCATTTAAAAAACTTACTGATGTCCCGCATAATAAAATTCACGTTGAAATCTCAAGTAAAAGGGATTATTTCCTGTTTCATATCCAATTCGCATAAAATTTTGTCTCTGCCCCGAACCTTTATTTCCAGCACCGTGTTTATCTCCGCCATGCTGAGCTCTACCACGTTTTTTCTAAAAAAATTAACACATTTTATATTTGGTAATCTGCGTAGGTAGATAATTTGGAAATTCTAAAAAAAATTGCAAGCGACTAACAGATAAAATAATAATGTTGTATAGTAATAATACATTCTGGACATTACCTATAACAAGTAGGTACTTAATTACCTATTTAAAAACGATCTAACAAATACTCGATTTGATTGCATTTTTGTACCTAAACTGAATCTATCCATTGATATCACCTGATAGTAAACGATTAGTCAGAGCATAAAATAACATATAAAGTAGGCGGCACTAGTGCCGCCTAGTGACGAGTTTGTGCCGCCTAGCGAAAGTCGGTTGTGCCGGCGGCACAAGTTAGAATTTTAATTTTTCGGAATATATTGTATCTGCAGTCTGCACACTACAGCATGAGGGATAGACGCGTTTATATAGCGTTGCATTACTTATTGCATTCATTCGTATCCTTTTTGTAGTGCCTTGCTTTTTTACTGTTTTGCAAGCTAAGATTCAAAAGACACCACACTAGTTTTTTATTCATTAAATATCTATAATAAAATGTACTACCTATGCTTTAAAATTGCGTAGTTTTTAATTATCCTTGACGCTACGCCACATTTTTTTAGTAGACCTAACTCTCGAACTCTAGTGTCGCCCAGTAAAAATTGCTTAAAATATGCTCTGCGATTTGTGCATAGAGATGCAATGTGTGAGAAACACTTGAAATATAATAATTTTAAGTGAAACGTTGCCTTTCTTTTACGCTTAAACGGATTATCTGGGCGAAGCCGGGCCGGCAGCTAGTAGGTTATAAAGAGTAGAAGCTAGCAAATGAATAATGATTAAAATTGTTTAAAAAATAAATACATACCTTCGGTCGTTTACCAATATTATCTTTGAGGTTAGATAATGATAATCGAGGAAGATACCTCAGTAAAGCCAAACCTCGGTCTACTGTTTCTTTAGACATTTAAATTTAATTAATTTTTATTATCTTTTGTCAACTTTCGTTCTTGTATTTTCGATGTTTATTCTTATCTATACGACTCAATAGTCACTAGTTACTGTATAATCTTAAAATAAAACTGAACGCCTTTTAATGGTTTTAAAAAATATTAATTTGGACTTATTTTAAAATTTAAAGTGTACTTAGGAAATTACTTCAACTAAAGTATGCTGAAGATGTTTGTTTATAACTAAAGGCAATAAGGCTTTTACCAAAATCCAAATGCCCTACAGAAACATTTTTTAAAGCACAGGTTAATAAAGTGAACTATACCGAATGGTAAGGGTAGGGAAATGCTCTAATAGCGTTTTCTATTTATTTTGCATTATTCTCGTTTAATTATTTTAGTATGTAATTTGCTTTAATATTCACAAAACATGCTTTATAATACAAACACATTAAATTATTTGGTTTATTTGCTTTAAAAATATGATTAACAGAATATTATACTGCACTGTATTGATTATTATATAATACTTTTAAGCGGCAAATTTAAAAATTATATCAATGGCTAACACTGCCGTTCGAAGAAAAAATTCGAGACGGAGATTAGCAGCAATAACATTTTTGTCAAATATATCACTGGACGGTACACATCGTGATACAAAATTAGCAATTTTATCACAAAACGAATTTTTACCTAAATCACCTAAAATAGATCAAACTGATAGTGTTTTTGATGCACCCAAAAGTTTAATAGAAGAACCTTTAACTGATGACTGTGACAGGAGTTGTAGTGACATTGAGAACTGTTTTACAAAAAATTTCCGCCATTCTGTAAGATCCGAAACGAAATTTAGACGCGCAAAAAGCAGAACCTCGAAAAGTGCAGCTGTCTCATATCTCGGTAAAAGTCCTGATTTGCATTCGCTCAGTTCAGACTCCGAAACAAATCTAACGCCTGTTAAAGGTATATTTTCAAACGAAGACTTCAATGCTTCAAAGCTTACGCCGTTCAGAGAAAGGTAAGTAGGTATACAAACATTTTCGAAATTTTCAAAAATGTACTAATCGAACAACTCTTTTTTATTCTTAGAACAAGTACAGCTGAAAGCGATTATACCAAACATGAAAGGCAGAGAAGTTCGTCCAGTCGTAAACGAGTAGCACATCAACAATCCGTTGTGAGCGATTCTGAACGACATCACAATTATAGCAGTAACGAGAGCATTGGCCCTATATTAGGTGCTTAACTTTGTGTAGTCTTTATTTAATAAACTATTCAGTTTCTTTAATTTTGTATTTTTTTCATTATTTTAAAGTGCTTTTTAAAGTAGACATATTTTAGATTTTTTTGTTAAATATTAATTTTGAAATATTATATTGATTCCAACTAGTTAAACGCAGTAGATTTGGAAAGTGTTTATATTTAAAACAACATTTTTTCTTTAATTTGTAATACAGGCCGTGCCAAAGCCAGCCCAGCATCAGTTATACCTGAAACGACTGTAACAAGAGAAGTTCGAGTTTTACGGCCAACGAATCGACATAGATTTCTTGATGAAAGACTTGTACTAGCGACATCGAACAGTTGTGTACCATTTTTAGTGTTTTCTTCTTTGCCTTACAACCGTTCTAATCGACAATCGAGGTACTGATTTTCTATAGCAAGTTATAAATCACCAAAGTGTTCTCAAAAAAAAAAAACGCAATCTTTATATAACGTGTTCTAAACTTTTTGAAAAGAAGTCGTTCAAAAAACAGAAGGTTGTTTAAGATAGATATTTTAAATAGTCACTCGACAACTTCAACGTTTTAAAATTAGTCTATACTTTAGACTTAATAAAAAGAAAAATTCTTTCATTTCAAAAAGAACAATTATTAAGATATTCACAGGAAAAGTTAAATTAACAATTACAAATAAAATTCGCTGATAGCAACACCATAAATATACTGTGGTTGTACAGAAATAATTCGTGGGCTAACACGAGCACCCCTAGTCTCGAAATAGTTAACTAGAGTTGTGTATTTATATTCAAAGATAAAATGCAATAAAGCTTACTTTAAAATATATGTATCAAAAACATATTATAATAATTTATCGAAAAATGGGTTCTATAAAGATATATATTAACTTTGTAGACCCGAATTACGAAAAGAAACTGGGAGAAGGAGAAATACTTCGGGACCACGACCACTGTCATCAATTGCAGATGGACCTGATCCATTTGATTTACTTGGAATTGAGAAGGATAAGGAAGAAGATGGACAGGTAAGTATTTATTTTAATTTTGATTTAATAATTTCTTTTTTTAGTGAACGAACGTATTTAATTTCAATTTATAAAATAAAATTTTAGGAAATTTCATATGCTAGATTACTCATACCAAGCAGACAGGTATCGCAAGAACGTAATGTCGGTCCAACTTCAGAAAGTGATGATGAATCACACATTGTCCAAGCTAACAAACAACACCACGTTGTTGCAAGGTAAAATATTTCATTTACAAACAGACATTTAAATTAATTAACAAAAATTTAAAAAAAATATATAGTAAATGAGGCCCGACAGTAAAGTATTTTTTCTCCGTGATTGATAAAACTGCATAAAAATGTTCCATATTATTACAGTTATACGAGTATCATCTGCTCTTTATGAACAGTCCAAGTTTATAATAATACTTTATTAGGCCCGAGACTGACATAGCACAGTAATAAGATATCTGACTCTTGGACGCGAAAATAAAAAGGTTCCCAATGTCGTAAAAAGTTATCAGATGCTGTATTAAAATTTCGAATTGTAGAGTTGTACAAAAAACGATCTATGGGTTTTTTTTATATACAGTGTGAGTAAAAAGTCTGGAACTAATTCGGTAAAATGAAAATAATTGAATTTCATAAAAAATCCTCGGACACGTCAATTTTATTTTTTTACTGTACAATGTACATGTTTTGATATTTGTTGCATTTTGATAGTCTTTTGTTTTCATACTGTGACGTCATCGTCAATTTTTTTTAATGGCACCCCATATTTTTTATGTCGTATTTGGATAGTGCTTAAAATTACGAATTCATTGATGTACTGACCTTAGCATTCATACTTCTCGAGATAATCGAGTTTGAAGTACAAACAAAAACTCAGGAAAAAAGAGTGACCCATGAAATATTGTTACATTTAATAAATTTAATAAATGCAACAAATATCAACAAACATGTAGAGTAAAAAAATAAAATTGACGTGTCCGAGGATTTTTTATGGAATTCAATTATTGTCATTTAACTGAATTAGTTTCAGACTTTTTACTCACACTGTATATATACCAGGTGCTGATTTGCTTTGCGGGTAAACACGCAAAATTATGTTTAATATGAATTTTCCTGCTTCCCTATATATTTTGGTAAAAAAAAACAAATACAAAATTTGTTCATAATTAAAAACTCTACCTGACACGTATGTTTGCAAATTATCAATATGCAGCTTTTAATTACAAAATAATTATTAAGGAACTATGATTAAGTTTAAATTAAAAATATTTATCCAAATAGCCATGATTTACTAACCACAATCATAAATTGAAACGTCAAAAACACAAAAACAATTTGAATTTGTTTAAGTCATGGCTATTCAGATAAAATATTTTTAATAACATACGTGTCGGGTAGAGTTTTTAATTATAAACAAATTTTGTATTTGTTTTTTTTCACCAAAATATACAGGGTGTATCACAGAAAACCGAACATAGGGAAAAGTACACAGTACAAATTAGTTAAGATCAGAGATTGCTTTGCCCTCTATTCATGTAAAAAAAACATGATAATTAATTTAGTTAAGTTAGCCATGTGTATTCTATCTTTGTCACGCTACTCATTTTGCTTATGTTTTCTTTGTTGCACTCATTACTTTTCTATGTATTCAATCCTGTGATACACCCTGTATAGGGAAGCAGGAAATTCATAAATATGATTTTACATGTAAAATCCCTTTTACCCGCAAAGCAAATCAGCACCCGGTATATAACCATTCTTGTAAGGTGCCCACTAGGACAATATAGTGTAATACAGATTTTGACAAAATTAACTTTCTTACACCAACCTTTTCTATGCTACAGCTAAAATAAATGTTTTACTATTGATACTGTTGAATATTTGACACGAATATAATTAATTAATAATGATATTATAGTCTTTAAGCATCAAAAGTTTCAATAATATGATAAATATGAATTGATTACAGGACAAAAATTCTAACATGGCAATCAGACTTCAAATGGTAATAAACAATGCTTTATTACTGTAAAGTACTTTGGTCTGGTGATATTTTTATTTTGAGAAATATTTGTCTCATGGTTAAAAGGAAATTGGAAAAATAATAAATGGCGCTATCGTATGATGTTAATTTTTTTAAGCTTTTTTGCTATGCTAGTATCGATTTGTAAATATATTTTTGATCTGACAATTATTGTATGACCGTAAAATTTGCAACGCATTTTTGGGTAGGTTCGGTTTTGCGGTCGATTGATCGAGCAGATTTTTGGTCACGTGACAAGCGAGCTAATCAAGCCACCTAAACAATTCCGAACGTAATAGATTTTTCCAAACGTCAATAAAATGGCACCATTAAATCAAATTCTTATTACTAAAGCCGATATACATTCTTTATTGTTCCTCATTTTTGATTTAATTCAACATTGTTATAATAATAAGCCATGATATATATTTTTTTCGTTTTATTCATTTATTTTAGAATTAATAGTAGGTACTACCAGCTGTTGATTTTTTTCGACCCATAGACATAATAAATATTTTATTTAATCATTCTGTGCGGTTTAGACTTATTGGTTATTAGTTATTACTATTCTTTCAATAAATAAGATTATATGCGTATTTTTACTTATTGAAAAATGCTCTGAAGATGGTTAAATCTACTTGCTAGCTCGTTTTCCTTAGACCTCATAGAGCGTGCTCGATCTCCTCCAGATGTTAAAACTGAACGCAGGATAGATCTTTCAGAGCATATAAATGTTAAATTCGAACGCACTCAGATCGATCTGAGCGCAAAACCGAACTTACCCCTAGTTGATTGCTGACTCGTAAACTATGTTCATAAAGTTATTTGAGTATATTATATTATTTATAAACGGAAATGTGAAAAATGACTTTGAATAATTTGTTTAAGTTGTAACCGTTTCCTTATAACCAATTTGTAAGAATATAATGTTGGTATGAACTATTTTAATTTTTTTCGGAAATCCGTTGAATTCTATATTTTTGCACGCTATATATCTGCATTTGATTTCAAAATTTGCAAATACAAATTGTCTGGAAAAAAGTATTTATATGCACGCATCATAATAATATTATGTAATTGTGGACCCAGAGCTTAGCTATGTATTTTTTAACTGACTTGTTACCAGGCTGACAATTTGCGTACTTATTGTTCACGTGGAGCATAATGTATGTGCAAAACGCCAGAAGCCTAAGTGGAGGCGAAACCGAAAAAATTGGGTTCTAAAGTGCGAGAACACCGCGTGACGTCAATTTTAAGTAAAAAATAAATGTATCCATAGCAACGTAGTTTAGATTGTTTAGATTATGTTTACATAGGTACAAAACGGTATTTTTCAACACTCTGTTTCTGGGTTTTTAGCATATATGTAATACTCCTATATTGCTTGCGCCCGTAAGTGGAAGTATCAGGCCGTAAGTAAGACAGCAAATGACTGTTTCTATCTTTGTTGAGAAATCCATCTCGTTGTGCGCAAGCGTTGCAACATTCGATTCACATTGTTTCCATAGCAATTTCGGAAATATTATCATTACTAACCTTGTTATTATCATAGATCAATTAATATTATAAATTGTTCATGCGCATAAGACTCGACGTCTTGCGAGAAAGACAGACATATATATGTCTGCACCGTAGGCTTTTCGTCCGACTCCAGACCCCGGCTAGCAATATAGGAGTATTACATATATGGTTTTTAGAAAATATTAGCTAAAATAAACGCACGTTCATAAAATTATGACGTCATACTTCAACGATTTTTAGCGGGCGGGGCTGACATAA
Source organism: Mongoloraphidia duomilia (assembly GCA_039654895.1). Classification (NCBI taxonomy): domain Eukaryota; kingdom Metazoa; phylum Arthropoda; class Insecta; order Raphidioptera; family Raphidiidae; genus Mongoloraphidia; species Mongoloraphidia duomilia. The sequence goes on from CM077522.1 coordinate 27,982,231, forward strand.
ATATTTCAAAAATTATTCTTGAGCTCATTTGAAATCGGAATGAAGTGATTTAGGTGTCATTTTGTTCAGAATTTACTGCTCTATTAATATAACATACAAAAAATTTTCGTCAAATACCCTATTACATACATATTACATACATATCAAATACCCTATTACATACCCTATTACATACATACACCCTATTTTTTTCGGTTTCGCCTCCACTTAGGTTTCTGACGTTTTGCGCATATACATATGCTCCACGTGAACAACAAGTACGCAAATTGTCGGCCTTGTACCAGTCAGTTAAAAAATACGTAGCTAACTCTCCGTCTATTATGGCTTGTCTCGAACAGTAATGTAAGCTGTAGTTCGAATTGCACTCAGTTGTTATGGTGATGGGTAATAATTAATAAGTTATGCATTGGTATATTATATAAAAATTAACTGTATATTTTAAATTATTAGCTAACGTAAATATTGTAAATTATAAGTAACGCATCCATAATACGTGTATTTACTTTAATTTTTGAAAAATTACAAAAGAATAGAGCAACCAGACAAAACTAAATGTAGGCGGCGGCACCGTGCTAAATATTATTTGAGGTTATGTTATAACGGAGTTAAGACTGTTTCCATTTAAATCAAAGTATTTTTCTTTAAATAAAACTTTAAAAGGTGAACATTTTCCTTGGTTAACATTAAAATATTATGTAAAGTGATGCATGGTACCCACTAAGTGCTATAATTACTTATAGCTAACAATTATTTTTTGATTTTTTGAAGCTATGCTTCTTAACGCACGTTTGAGATGGAGACCTAACACATAAAAAGTGAAAAGCCACGAAACGATGCAACGCGCCTCATTGGCTAGGCAGCGCGTATTGTTTCTAGGCAAATAATGTTTAGATTGTAATATTTATAATAAGAAAACAAAAAATATATACAATGCGTAAGAAGCATAGCTTCTGTCGGGTGTCCCACGACACCTCCTGACTTTTTTGTTTTTTATAAGTAATTTTTAACATGAGAAAATTATATTAATTATCAGAATACAAAATTTTAATTCGTACAGCACATTTTAGCCAGTTAATCGTTATCTAAACAATTACTAAAATAAAGATATCTTAAATTATTATACAGTGCGTCTCACGGCGAGGTATAGATACATACGATATATGTATTTTTAACATTGAATCCTCATAAGAACAAACTTAGTTCCCAAGTTGGCTTTGAAAGGCATATTTTCTGGCAACTAATAGTTTGTAATAGACTGAGAGCTGATAACACTTTTTTTAATGTATTATTTAAGACTTGGAACTTTTTTTAAAAGATGACTTTTATATATCTCCACAAGGGGTAAATAGTTTGTCAGTCCAAACGTGAGGCAAAATCACCGTATATTTTTTTTTAGTTCACTCTTACGAAAAAGTTAGACTCATGTGAGTTTATAAGACTTGAAATTTGCACAGGTTTTTCATTATCATTAGTAAAGTAGAAAAAAACTGACTGACTGTTTGGACGGGGCTAACTCCCTGACAGACGATTTTTAATTTTTTGAAAAATGCATTGAATTTTATTTATAAAGTCTGCCATTTCAGCAACAGTTTTATAATAATTTTTAAATAATTAATTTTGAAGAACAGACTATGAAAATGGGAAATTGTATGTTTCACATTTTAATGAGTGAGTGAGAAATGAGTAACAAAAACTTCAAGTTATTAAAAATTACCATAACAACACTAAATAAACCATTAATTTATTAATGTAGTCATGGCTTATTCTGATCCATTCATTTTTTCCCAATGCTAAATTCACTATGTATACCTCACCGTGAGAATTAAATATTATCTAACTTGGAAATTAAAAATTAATTGAAACAATAAGAATTTCATTTCACTATGATTTATTTCGAAAACAATTGAAGAAAACAAAACATAATTTTGTATGCTGGCCGCATGTTAATTACTGTGAATAATATTATATTTACTTATTAATTTTAATGTTCCTATGAATTGAATAATTAAAAATTGCATTGTTACAGGAGTTTTTCATATGAACAAACTTCTCAACGAAATGCCAGTACAGTTCCCGTGTCACCACCAGTAACTGACAGTAGAACCACAGATCGGGAAGATACTAATCTGGGCACAGTGGCATACTGTCCAAACTTGTTGGATGACCCGGAACTAATAGCTGGGAAACATCGTACATTGTTAACATTTACGTCTTATATGACATCGGTTATTGATTACGTTCGCCCTTCCGATCTTAAAAAAGAATTAAATGATAAGTTTAGAGAAAAATTTCCAACAATCAAATTAACTTTGAGCAAATTGCGGAGGTAATTTTATTTTACAAAATTTGTATTTTTAGTATACGGTCTTAAAAGTATTTTTAATTATTTCAGTATTAAACGAGAAATGAGAAAAATTGCAAAAGTCGATAGCGCAAGTGAATTATTGACTGTGGCTCAAGCTTATGTATACTTTGAAAAGTTAATTCTTCGTAATTATATAAATAAAGTAAATCGTAAATTAGTTGCTGGAGCTTGTTTACTTTTATCAGCTAAAATGAACGACATAAAAGGAGAAACTATGAAGAACTTTACTGATGTAAGTATTGTAAACAAGCCTAAACATCATGGTCAAAACATGTGAATTTATTTGAAAAATGTTTCGGTAAATTTACTCAAATTTTCTTAATGCAGAATTTAAGAGTGCGCACTAGCTGCATAGCCTAACGTTGCACGTGCCCCCCCCCCCCCGACTTAGCATTATTTTCATTTTAAAATTACCAATGTCAAAATAAAATCACAGTAGTTGAATGCTAACCTAAAAATTTGTAACTGAACTCTTGGTGCTAAAGTAACCACTGGCGGCCTGGCAGGTCTTCAATACCTTCATCCGGGGAGGTAGAATTACCATTCTACAAAGTTTCAGCTTTTATCAGTATGCTTACTATAAAAGTTCACTAGCTCTTGGGCTATAAGAGCGACCGACGTCAAAGCAAGCCAAAGTAAACTGACAGCGGTTGCATGCTAAGTTAAGAGCTTACTTTTAAACACCAAAAGAATTTTTCAAATCGGTTCAGTAGTTTTTTTAATTATAAGCGCTCAAGAGTACAGACATACATGCAAATTTTGCCTTTTAAAATACGTTAAGAAAATGACTTTGAGAAACAGATTTCTGATAACAAATTAATTGCTTGGCATATAATAATATCTGTTGTTACAGAGAATCGAGAATATTTTTCGAATTAACCATAAAGATTTGATAGGTGTTGAATTTCCAGTACTTGTTGCATTAGAATTTGGATTACATCTACCACTTTCAGAAGTTACACCGCATTATCAACGCTTATTATATGAATCTTGACCAACAGCGACTCCCGATTGTTCTTTGTCATGTCTTCATTTCCCTTTTAGTTATAAACCAATTTGACCATTTATTACTCGTGATATTTTTACCAATAATTTAAATCAATTTTTATTTTTCGTTATGTGTTGTGACATAAAACTATTGTATTATTTAATAAAGTGCAATTTTATCAGTATATTAATATTGTAAAAATTATTGTCTAATGTGAAATGTTTATAAGATAAAACATTTTATTAAGTAGGTAAAACAAATTAGGAATGACAGCAGCAATCGCTTATTTTTTAGCTCGCAGTTAGGCCATGCAAATATTCGGATGTTTCAGGTATTCGAATATTCGCTCAAATTTTAGCCAATATTCGAATATATTCGAATAATTGGTAAAAATAATAAAAACACTGGAACTTCAATAAATGACTTTTAATTATTTAAAATCAACACGCCTACTGCACGTCCATAAATCCAATCAATATTTTAACAACAAAAGCAGCTTACTTCTAATTAAAAAGAGATCAAATAATCATTTTTACTTTACTTAGTTACGTAAAAATTCAGATCAAATCAACTAAATATTAGAGCGCACATAGCTTCCGAGAACCATAGATCAAATGAACATATTTAAGTAATCAAAAAAATTCAAAATTCTTTCTTTCTGTTTTTCCTATTCAAACAAAAATATTAAATGAGCATCTAAGACGCATTTTTATTAATTAGTACCACAAAAGTATGGGATATTGCTCCCCTATAAAAAAAATACTTCACAAATAAATAATACGTCTATTAGCACGTGCGAAGAGGAAATCAAGCAATTAAGTACACATACGTAACGTAACGTAAGTAAATAGTTATATCAAATAAACATGCAATAATTAACAAAAAAAAACTTTCCTCGCCCCGTTTCGATTCCCCTCCCACGCCCTAGCGCGAACTTAGAGCTAGTGTAGCGTTTGTAAGATGTTTTAGCGCCGCCGTAAACCGTTTTTAAACAATTTTAATTCTTAACAAATAATTGGAATATATTCGAATAATAGGAATTACTATTCGAATAATAAATGCAGCCGAATATTCGCTATATTCGAATTGCATGCCCTACTCGCAGTATAACGCAGAATTTTCTGTCACGGAAATGTTCACAAGGAAGTGTCTTATGCCGGCTTCCCACGGTGCGTAATTTCACGGACCACCACACACCAGCCCGCACCGATGAACCGTGGTAAGGGCGTTGTCCATAGCGGCGCAGACGCGTCCGTGGCGGTGCGTCCGATCCACGGCGAGTCGGTATGTTCAAAGGTACGGTGCGGGCTCGTGCGTGTTCCTCCGTGTCAGCGCAAACTTATTCATTCAAATTAATTTTTGAGTTTCTAAACTTGTATCAAAACAAGCCATCGTTATGGAATGCAATGACAGCAGAGCACAAAAGTAAAAACAATGCATATGACGCTTGGAATCAAATTAAATTTTTTTTTGCTCCAGCTGCAGCAATACGTACTCTTTCACTGGGCATTTTGGAATGGCAAAATTTGTGCAAGAAACGTCTAGAACTTTGTTAATGGTTGGAGATAGAAAAAACCTCAAATATAGAAAATGTAGGAAATTTTGTCAGCTACAATTTTCATACATGGAATTTTTTCGTAGGACCAACTGTTTTCGAGTTATGCGCGAAAAATAAAAAAAAAAGTATTTTTGAAGTGTTCCCTCCCCTCTTGCGCCACCCCCCGGGGTTTCAATAAACAAATAAGATGGCCATGCTTTTTTCAAAGAAAAAAAAGAGTATTTATTTCTTGCAAATATAATATGCTGTGTATCTTCCCTGTTAGCCCGGGAGTTAGCGTTGCATTTTAGGTAGTGTTTTTACGCCGATCGATTGTTATCTTTTTTGATAAATCTGGTATGACTAATAAGTAAACCAAACGTCAGCTGACGCACCCGCGGTGGATGTGGGTGTGAGAGGCTGCGAAAGTGGTAAAAAAAAAATTTTAAGTAATATACGCGCCGGCTGAAACTTTTTTTATAAATTGTTGACTGTTGACATCATAGTGAGTTTAAAAAAAAATTGTCAGCTGCATCGTGGAGGGGGGATTGTGCATCAGCTGCTCGCATGAACTTGTAAAAAAACCCGTAAAATATTGCGCATTTCACTTTTTTGCACTGACAGCAGCTGAGACAATTACGTTACCTAGGATTATGATAGCGATATGATCGATAATGATTAATTTCTAAGAAATTGTTAATTTCTATATTTTTATTTCTATTTCTTTTTTTTATAATACCTTTATATTAGTATATATTATTTTCATTTTGCACTCTAAATTACATTATATATTTATAACTACTATACTATTACTTAAAAAATTTTTTTACCACTTTCGCAGCATCCGAGACCCACCGCTACTTTAGCAGCTGACGGTCGGTTCACTGATTAGTTGTACGAGATCAACTATCGATAGCAAAATCAGCCGGTTTACTATAATACTATGACTTTTTCATTTGCAACGCTGCCTCTCGGACTATGTATACTTGTCCATTATCGCGCACGGCCAGAATGAGATAGACCTGATAGACAATACACAAATTTGAACATTGAAGTACTTGAAGGTCACTGTATTCGTTACCACGGTAATTTTTAGTTAATTATTGTTAACTAGGTGGGAAGTATAATAGGACTGTTTATCAGTCGAATTTTTTCACCCATGTTAACACGTGACACTGAGGACATTTTTTTAATATCTCAGGAACCACTGAACCGATTTGGCTTAAAATCTAATCAGATCTAAGTTAAGCTACTGTGCCTATGCAATTCCGGTTTTGAGATCCGAAGGAGAAAAAAATTCTAGATTTCACTGCACGCAAACAAAACGAACGAACTCTGTAAACAAGCAGAGATAATAAAGGTAAACAAGTGGAGGGACACACACACACACACATGAAACACACAAATATTATAAACTTAACAGTCAAATCAAAATTCAGATTTCAGTTGACATTGGAACTCCAATTCAGTTTCTTCGTCACAATATTTTATTTATGATAATCACTCACAAAGTATGTTTTAAATTTTCTAGAATATCAATTACAGCGGTAAGTGCTTGGGAAGTGTTTCAAACAGAACAATTAATTCTATTTTAAGGTTAGAGTTATATGTGTGATCTTTTTAGGTAAGATATTTTAGCGCCAAAATGAATGGACGTGGAGCTTTTATTGTGTTTGAGGGTTGCGATCGAAGTGGGAAATCGACACAATGTCAGAAACTTGCGGAATATCTTTGCAGTAGAAATATTAAAACAGAAGCAATGAAATTTCCGGATCGAACCACCGAAACAGGGAAACTAATAAATCAGTATTTAACAGGCTCCAAAACATTAGACGATCATGTGATTCATTTATTATTTTCTGCTAATCGTTGGGAGGCCGTAAACGAAATGAAAAATAAATTATTAAAGGGAATCACATTAGTAGTGGATCGGTATTCATTTTCTGGTGTCGCTTTTTCTGCTGCTAAACCAGGTACTCTTAATTTAGTGCTCATTAAAATATGTTTTTAGTCATGAAATGCTATAAGAATAAATAAATAAATAATAGGTACCAATTTGCATAAAACAAAAGATTAACACGTTGCTATCGAATGAATGAATTGTGGATTATAGACCCTCGACAACAGAGGTCATTAGCGTCTGACACGTTGCTATCATATAACTTTCCTTTGCTAGTTGTAAAAATATTTCTAATTCAGTATGTTTTAACTTTTAAGGTATGAATTTAAATTGGTGCATGGCTCCTGAGGTAGGTTTGATAAGACCCGATCTTGTGCTTATGTTACGTTTAAATGAAAAAACACAGCAACAGAGACCTGGCTACGGGAATGAAGTATACGAGAATCCTGAATTTCAGCGAGCTGTAAGCGATATGTATGCTCATTTGCGCGATGAAACGTGGCGCATAATTGATGCGGATGGTTCTATCGATGAAGTCCATGAAGAAATAGTTCGAGTTGTAAATGGTGTCTTCGAGGACGCTGTGTCCAAAGATTTGCTACCACTATGGTAGAGATAAAATACAATTAGCTTCTTATCTGCATTTAAACGTGATAATATTACGAAACTCATATCATCACATCGAATCTGAACTTTTGGAAGAAATATCCAATAAGTAATAATTTTCATTTTTTTAATACCTAATGAGATATGCCATTTTTGGCGATGAAAAATACTATTCTATCTATTCTATTCTATTGCATTTGTTTTTTATAAATCTATATTTTTGGATAAAATCTAAACGTAATTTTAGTACTGTTACCTTATAATATAAAAATTTATTTTATTCCAATAACTATTTTTAATAAAAGCTCGGGTCGCAGTGCCAAAGCCTGCCGACAATATAGTGTATTTGCTAATATGGACATATTATGTGAACTTAAGTATGTTTTCTGACAAAATAAATATAACTTCTTAATACAGCCCTTAAAATAATTAAATTTTTCTGAATTTCAATATTTAACATGAATTTTATCAGTACAACATCGGCACCAAATTAAATACACCTTTCAGTATCTGCAAACTAGTGTTTTCATAAAATTTGTAAGTCCGGTCCTGTCGGGTCGATTTTGATAGAATTTTAGCAGCACATTTAATCATTACTAAAGGGTTAAATTTCAATTTTGAAACGATTCTGAGAATTTTTTCGGTATTTTTGGGCCCAAAAACATTTTAGAACCCTTAAAAACCACTCTTAATATAGTCTGATTGGGCCCATTTTAAATAGGCTTCGTGTGGTGGTGGATTCCAACGTGCCTACCAAATTTCGTCTAAATCAATTAACTCTTTCGAAAGTTATAGCCCGTACACATATATATATGTTACGGCTAATAGCCGAAGTGCGGTTAGACCTAGTTTTAGCCGGCTAGAACTGGGTGCAGCCGGTAGTAGTTGGTTAAACCTAGGAGTGCCCTATTTATTCACGGCTAAAACTAGGTGTAGCCGGTTGCATTCGGCTAAAACTAAGTATAGGCAATAGAGTAAGATCCCAGGACCCCCAGACGTAACTTATTTTCTAAAAGACAAAATGGGAGGAATTGAGTAGTATTCCTATGTACTTTGAACGCATGCGTACCTACTAAGTTGGGTAGACGGCCAATCTACAGGTACCAGGTGAGAAAGGTAAGAAAAAAAAGGGCTAACTTAATTATTTTGTAATATTCTACAAAACATATATAAAAATCAGCCATTAGAATTTAAGTGAAGTTAGCCCTATTTTTTCTTACCTTTCTCACCTGGTACCTGTAGATTGGCCGTCTACCCAACTTAACAGGTACGCATGCGTTCAAAGTACATAGGAATACTACCCAATTCCTCACATTTTTCTTTTAGAAAATAAGTTACGTCTGGGGGCCCTGGGATCTTGGACTACAATCCCTAATGGCTAAAACTAGATGCAAAATAACACCTAACTGATCGATTTATTTTGTGTATGATAATATGTGTGGCGATAAAATAAAATAATGGTATGATTGTAACTGTTTTTATTTGAGCAGATTCAACGTTATCATCTTATACTTAAGGTATGAATTAAACGTTACAGGTCTTATAACTGTTATAAAACATTAATTGCATGATTAAACGTTAGGTCATATATAAAATGTCTTGAATACAAAATTTATGATATTCGTTTTAGCAGGGCCGTCCCAAGCCATTCGAGCGCCCTAGGCGACTATAACGCAGCGCTCCCATGTGTGGCGAGAAAATCATATAAATTCATATAGGTGTTCAAAAATTTTATAAATTCCATTCATTTGTTTTAAGAATATCGTTTAGATTCTATTGTTACAATTGACTTTTTAGCTCAGTCAACGAAGATCCGAAATTGGCAAATAAATGCAATAAATCGTGTAGTCTGGATTATTATTTTAAGTGGTAGGGGTGACCCCCAGGTATAACTGGGTATAACATACTAAAATTCCCCAGCCTGAGGATGCGAGCTTTAGCGGGAGGGGGTGAAAAGGTCCCATTTTTTGGTTTTTCGTAAATATCTCAAAAACTAAGCGTCCTAGAAAAAAAACTCTTCATAAATAATGAAGCTGATTAAATTTCCTACAAAATGGTATATTAATTTTTTTTAGGAGCAATACAAAGGGAGAGGCGAGGTGGAAAAGTCAAAAATTAATGTTTATTGTCCAATGACTTGGATGCTTAACCAGTTAACGGCATCCTGCCAATTCACCTTAATTTTTTACACGTCATTAATGGCCGTTGCTATTTGTCGGATTATCCTATAAATAAACATCAGCCCGAGTTCGCTTCGCAGGGGGAGAATTTCTCGCGGAGGCTAGAGGGATAATAAATCATAAATTCTTAGCCCCCGCGCGAAGCTAGACGGCGGGGACCACTATGAAATATAAAATGATAAACTATTAATTTGGTCTTAAAAATTCCAATCCAGGGAGCCGCCCTGAATCCATGGTTTGTCAAATCTCAAAATAAAAATCCATGGATGCTTTGGATGTATCTATGGCATCTATGGTTAGTAACAATTTTTTTATCACGGTAATCGCATTTGTGATTTCAGATTGGCAGCTCTGGCCTCTGACTTCTGAGTCTTTCGCCAAATTGCTTTTCACATGGTTAATTATATTTTCATAAAATAATAATTTACCAATTAATTAATAGTTTTTTTAGTTGTAAAGTTATATTTAATAATGGTTCAAGTACGTATATTATATTCAGTCAATCAATTCTTTACCATATAGACCTGGAGAATAATTTACATACTCGCTTTTTTCCATCGTCATAAAAATGTCGCCAAAACTGTCAAAATTTTGTAATTTTTTTTTATTATTTTAATTTCATAAAAATTTACCTTGTCTTTTTCAGGCTTCAGACGACATTGATTTTCACAACGAAAATGAAAATCAAGATGTGCCACAAGCGTTAGCATTATTGGATGAAATGAATAGTAGTGCCCAACATGTAGCTCAACTCGTCGACAGCATGATAGCAAAGGTCCGAAATGGTGAATTGTCAACTTCACAAGGCCTTAGCTTTTTAGAAATGAAATATCACATGTTATTAAGTTACCTCATCAACGTAACATATGTAGTTTTGCGAAAATGCTCAGGTGAAAAAATTGAATGTGATCCATCGATCGATCGTTTAATTGAAATACGTACAGTATTAGAAAAAATTCGGCCAGTAGATCATAAATTAAGGTACCAAATAAACAAACTTGTTAAAAATGCAGTTACGGATTCGAGCAGAGAAAATGACCCTAGTTCATTTCGAGCAAATCCGGATAATTTAGTCAGTAAATTAAACGAAGGAAGTGAAAGTAGCGATGAGGAAGAATCTGAGAACATAGAAAAAGTTAAAAAATCCGGTCTATATGTTCCTCCTAAATTAGCACCAGTTCATTATAGTGGTGATGAAACAGCTAAAGATCGGCAAATTAAGCAAACTGAACGCGTAAGAAAACAGCAACTGAGTTCTTCTGTAATTCAAGACCTACGTGAAGAATATACAGATACACCGATCGAAGTAGCACATTCTAGTCGAGCGCAACAGTTTGTTTCTCGACGAGAAAAAGAAAGAACTGATTATGAAGAGAATTATTTAACAAGACTGCCTGTAACTAAAGCGGATAAACAAAAAAGTAATCGGATTTCTAAAATTGGAAATCTTGGCGATGAATTAACTAATTTTGGTGTTGGTTCTCATGACTCAAGTAAAAAATCCAAACGAAAACGTAAATCAGGTAAAAGTAAGGGTAATAAGAAGAGAAAGTTTCATTAATTTTTTTTTTTTTAGATTTAAATAAGTATTGATATTAACGAGCTTCAAAGGTTATGAATATTTGTTTGTTTTTTTTTAGTTAGGTATAGAGTGTAAGTTATTTTTATTTTTTGTAAAAATTTGTTATTTGTAATGAACATTTTACTTCTTTTTTTATTAGTATCTAGTTATTATTTCGCTTACATTTTGTTGATGCTTTGCAAAGATAAATTTCCACGTCTACGCATCACACTTACATTTTTAAAAGGAAAGTAATTATGTAGATTGTAGGTAATCAAACTGTGGAAGGGCACCCTAAAAAATCCTGCTGCCATTATCTTAAAGCTAAAGAGTGAGTGCGAGTAGGATAACATTGTGTGAGTGGGAGAGAGCGCGTATATCAAGTCTATTTTGAACAGACAATCAATGAATGCAACAAAGGGTCATTTTCCACGGACACTGGCTCCAAACAAAATAAAACGAACTATCTTTGAGTTTGAAACACGTAACTTTATCCTTTGGAGTTTAGACTTGTTTTCGTGTACATGATTTGAAATGAGGTCAGAATCGTGGGAATTTGGACGGTTGTAATAAAACGCAATGTTATTAATCGCGAGTCGCGACGTTTTGTCGTGTGTTTATGACTCCTCAGGCTCTTGATTGTTTAAATGATTTTTATTATTAATTAAATTAAAAATATTTTTATGTATTACGGTTTTTAATGCGCATTATATTAATTACCAGATGATTTATTAAAATTTGAAAATCACTAAAATAATTAAGAGCTCGAGGAAGTCGTAAATACACGATGAAATATCGCAATTACATTCGTTGCACTCACTAATTTTCTATGTCCAGAATTGCTTTCGGTCAATTTGTATTCCATGATGCCTGACTTTCCTTTTGAGCGGTGATGTCACTTGCCCTGAATATCACGGCTTACTCTACAGCACATCGGCCTGGTTGTAAAGATTATAAAGCCCTCCTCGCGGGTGTTGTGACATAAACAGCTATTAAAGTTTAAAAATTTGTATCCGTAAATATTTAACGTATTGAAATGAAACAAACGCCTTTATGTTTCTGGTAATGATTTGTAATAGGAAACGATAATATATTAAGTATTTTTTTTATTTTTTACAGCCTCGTTAAAGTTAATGCATCAGGATTTTTTAGGCTGCTCTTCCACAGTTTGATTACCTATACCAATATCTTCCTTTTAAATGTTATTTTATTCTGTTAACAGATGAGGTAATATTTTGCTAATGCCGAATCCCATACTAAAAATATACAACACAATATTTGCAGTGCAATTATCACAAAAACAGATTTTTTCTAGTTTTATGAATGGATCGCGGTTTGTGGGAATATGTTAATGTTTAATGCAGAGTATTTTTTTTTTATTGTTTTTGTTACGCATAATATGAACTGTTTGCGATATAAAATATATCTTTATATTTTTTATGAGTGTTGGTGTTTAACTTATTTTTGTTATGATTTTTTTAAACAAATAGAAACAATAAGCTCAACTGTTTTTATATTTACGAAATAAATTAAATCTGCTGTCTAGTTTATAAACAGAATTTTTTTGTTAAAACAAGGGCAGACATATTTCCTGCTGGGTACATAATCGCACAATAATGGAATATTCAGTATTAAATGGGAATTACATTTTTTCTGTGACAACCGAAATGTAAATTTGAACAGTAATCGAAATGTTAATGCACAATCGTTAAGATAATTTTTTTTGGCTAATTTATAAATTAATTTTTATAAATGAAACATTCAGACTGGAACTGTAACTAACCTACCTTCACCCAATGCCTTTATTAATAAATAATATATAAAATATATTATACCATTAAATTGTTGAATTTTAAACAGTTATGCAGCAGTTTTATTTTCCGACTGACTAGTTATTAAAATATATTAAAAAATAAATAGGTTATTTAGATTTATGACTAGACATCGGAGTTTTCTGAACTGATAAACTTTTTGATTAAAGCTGAAAAATTTTGATGTCTACTCTACTTACAGCCTAAGAAAATTAATTAAATCAGCGGAAAAAATGCGTGTAGTTTTGAGAACAGTTATTCCTTGAAGTATCCTGATGAACATACTAAAAGTCCCCGAGGGACTCCACGCTCTCTCAACCCCTGTAAATTTTTCTTACAAAGTTTCTTTACGAATAGTCTATAATTTATGTCGAGTAGAAATATCATATTTTCGAAAAAAAAAATTGTCTGTCTGTTTGACTGCTGTCGGCTTGTTTGGTTGCTTATGACTAGAGAACTATTGCATTAATTTCTATAAAATTACTATCAATCGTTAGCTTAAAATTAAGGTACAAATCATTATGCTAGGCCATCGGGAAACAGCATAATCCCGTTATGTAAAATCGAGAGAGAGGAAGGCGCGGGTACTTAAATAAGTAAAACTATGAATCGTAGACAAAATATGTTTATATAAAAGTTGTAGGGAATTTTGTTCTCTACAAGATTGATAATAACCATTTTTTTTTTGCTATTCCTAAAGGTTTTCGAAATTTGAGCAAAAATTTGAAAAATGTGACATTTAAACCCCCCACCCACGGGGACTTTTACTATGTTCATCAGGACGCTTTAAGGAATAACTGTACCAATTTTCATACTTACACGAATTTTTTCCGCTAATTGCCCATTTTTTGGCTCATTTTCTTATACTATTATTAGATTGTTATTTTTAAAAAGAACTAGTAATTTAATATTTCATAATTTTTTATTTTTTGGTTTAATGTATGTTATATTTTAAAATGTAATAAAATATTGCTTCAGTTTTTTTTTCATAATGGAAAAATAGTTTTATAAAATAATGATTATAACAAATAAAATTTTGCAATTAAATATATTCACAGTGTCTCAGTTATCCTGTCCATATTTGATTTGCGTGCATGGTTGTAAAAATTGTTTGGGATCAACGAACGCCTCGTCAGTGTATTTTCCAGTCCACGGAACGTAGGATCTGTATAAGTCTTTTTTTACTTTAGCAACGCTGGTTTGAATGTTTCTTACATCGTCGTCCATGAATTGTGTTTTAGCTCTTTCATAATGTTCAAGCGTTGCTCTGTGGTAAAAATTAAACGGTTTTCCAGCGTGTATATCCTAAATATAGGTAAAACATTAATTTAATAGCCAAAACAGCAAAATAAAAAAAAATTAACTGAATTAACAAATCAACTACTTCCCCAAGTCTATGATAAAAGCACAAAAAATATACCTTTAGTGGAGAAGGAAATAAATTTTGTTCATCACATTTTGGTATAACTTTTGCTTTAGGTCGTACACTAAAAATATAAAAACATATTTTTATCGACTCGTTTTTGAGCATTAATAAAAAAAGAATATAATATATACTTTGTATACGAAAAGAAATTGATTTTTGGTTTAAATGGATCTTTGCATTCATAGTGATGACGTGTCCATATTTGTTCCTGCATAGTCTTAGTAGTAGTGGAAAATTCATTTGGGAAAGCATCACTCATTCGATTGTAAGTTGATAAAAAGTGGCTACCGCCAGGCGGATCGTATGGATTATTATCTTTTGGCTCATTTTCGCGTACATATTGCCAGTTATCGACTTTAGTTCTTAAAGAATTGTAAGAATTTTTGGTAAAAACTATTCGGGGACCAGGTTTTTCTTTTACTCTTTGCGGATTATCTAACTAGAAAAATACAGTTGGTTTTTTAAAAATTATTTTTAATTATTAAAAGACGCTAATTTTAAATACAACGCATTAGTTTCTGTTAATTCACAATACGTCTAAATTTACTTACTCGGAATTCTGGAAATCTTGACATTTTAGATTTTACTTCGACTTTGTGGACAAAATCAGAACAAAAGTAATATAATAAGTTTATAAATTTATTGTTATGGTTACATTTTATAGTGGGTTCCTGGCGGAAAATGACTGGAGCTCAAGGTTATTGAATGGAACCATGGAACTAAGTTCAAGCATGCTCCATCTCTATCTATATATTTAATATAAAAATCAATTGCTGTTCGTTAGTCTCGCTAAAACTCAAAAACAGCTTAACTGATTTGAATAACTTTTTTTTGTTTTGTTCGGTCTAATACAGGGGTGGTTTAAAAAAAAAATAGGGAAAACTCAAAAGAACAGCTGAATAAAATTCGAGCGAACGAGTGAGAAATGTATTAATAATATTCGAGCGAAGCGAGTGTAATCTATTAATAATATTCAAGCGAAGCGAGTGAGTAATGTATTAATAAAATCAGCTCGGCTATTAATATATAAATTCTTAGCACCCGGGAAATTCCTAACATCTGGGTTTTCTTAGCACCCGGGCGACGGGACGGGTCCGTTAGTTCAATATTATATACTGTTAGGGCCGTTTCACATGAGCGATATTTTATCGTACGTTTTTTTTACCGAACGGTAGGTCTGTATTCATTGAAGGGAATGTGAACTTTGACATGGAGACCATACGGTAAAATTATCGCATGGTTTCACAAAATATATCTTATGCACCTAAGCAAACCATATGGAAATTTTATCATACGGTTTTACTATACGTATGTTTGATATACATGCCTTTCACACGAACGATAAATTCTTGTAGGGTTCACATGCGACAACAAAGAATTTTGAAGTTGTTATATTAAATATTAATTATTGTCCAGTGCAACAAAGCAAATTCAAGATGTCTGGCTACAAATTTTCATATGATACCCAAAAAGCACCTTCAGTTGATCGGGAACTTATTAGTGGATGAATCCAAAATTTTCTGTTCTTTTTTTTCTTTTCTATAAAACGGCGGCAACTGAAATATAAAATCAAGTTGTGTTCCATCTTGACACTGGAAAACTGACTTGAGGGACAGTGAACTCAGGTATAACAATATCATTCGTCTGAAAAGTCTGAATTATTATCATACGGTTTATTTTCCGTGTGGTAAAAAAACCGTATGATATAAAACCGCTCGTGTGAAACGGTCTTTACCGTTGCAGTTACTGTATAATCGGTAAGAAGTTAGATGGTACTACCCATTAGCTGGTCAGGTGCACACAACGGTCAGGTTTTTACGCAGATACAGTGTAGCATAGTAGAAATTATGATTAAAATTCAAACAAGCACAGGTTAGACAGCAAATTGTATACGTAAGACTTCTTGTAGGCTGTGTAGCAAACTGAGGCAAGGCGCCATTTGTGTAGTGTGGGTAAAAAATACAGAAAAAATAACATTTATACAGATGCCAAGTTGTCTAAACATTTTTAATAGGCACAATTAAATATTACAAAGCAAAAAATAAGTTAACAACAGTATAAATTTAAATTAAACTGTCTGGATCTTCAAATGGCGATTTGCAAATAAGTTGTCTAGCAGAAGATATACACGTTTGTAATAAGACAATTTTATTTTTATTACGACTTTTTTTTATTTTTTTTTGTTTTGCTGTTTTCCGTTTTTAAATTCTCACCATGTTCTTTTTGCATTTCCATTAACCGTTTTTCTTTCAATCTTTCTTTTTCGAGTCTTTCTTTTTTTATATCTATTTCTCGATCGAGGCACGCAAAAATAATTTCGCAGAATTCAAGGAAAGCCATTTCATAATTCATATTTATTATTAAGTTTTCTTTGCTAAATATCGGGCATATAGACGCGATGCATTTTACAATTTCTGTTGTTCCCATATTTGTCAGCGAATATAAGTGACCAGAAAATGGATCAGTTGTATCGAACTTGTTGATACTTTCATACGTACCCAGGATTGGGTCTTTTTCTATTTTAAAATTAAGATTTCTTAGTACGTCATTTTCGTTTTTTTTTAATTTTCAGTTGCTATAATTTAAAGTTATTAACTTACGTGGTAAATATGCCAATGTCTCACTACATGTAATAATATTTATACCGTCCCATGAAAATTTGTTTTCATTATTTTTGATTGACTCGATAAGTATTGGCTTTTCATAAATTTTATTTAAAAATTTTCTAACAGTTAATGGTTCTTCTATATTGAAATACAAACTGTACATCGTTTGTAATGGCACAAGATCTCGATATTCAAAAAGAGTTTTACCTGCAATATTTTCAGATTAAACGATCAGAATTTCAAAACTAATTTGAAGTATCTTTATACTATAGCACTGTCATGTATATCGGGGTCTAGTAATTGTTGGCAGCCGTTTTAAGTGGGGATTTGTTTCCATTCAAATATAAGTTATTAGCTATACAACCGGTTACCGGTCCTAATGTAAAGTACTTTGAAACGAAAAAAAATAAATATATACATACAGGGTGTATCACAGGATTGAATACATAGAAAAGTAATGAGTGCGACAAGGAAAACATAAGCAAAATGAGTAGCGTGACAAAGTTAGAATACACATGGCTAACTTAACTAAATTAATTATCATGGTTTTTTACATGAATAGAGGGCAAAGCAATCTCTGATCTTAACTAATTTGTACTGTGTACTTTTCCCTATGTTCGGCTTCCTATGATACACCCTGTATATATGTATATACCGATATGATTGTCCATGTTTGGATATACATCATTACACAATAACGTATTAAAGGCTCCAGCTAATAATCCACGCACATTATTCTTTGCAGCAAATTCAGCATATAGTTCCCATGCAACATGAAATAAACTATGTAAAAACTGAAAAAAATATATTTTTTCAAACGGATTATGAATGCTATCTATATAGCTTGAAGGATTTTCAGCCAACATTCTATCAATTTTAACCAACGAAAAATTTTTTTCAGGAAGTTTGCAGTCTCGATATAATTGCCACAAAAACAGTCGAACTAGACTATATCCTTGTGTTTTTAGTTTGTCGTCTAAACATATTTCCGCATAGTTATTATATATTTTCCATAAAAGTGGTAAATGAGTTTGGATACAATTTCTTGCGCATTTTTCTTCATATTGTTCTTGAAAAGAAAAAATTGCTTCACTCTCTTCTGGATTACTCGCAATACTGTTATGTTTCAATTCTGATTTTGAAAGGTTCAAATCAACGTTGGTTTTTGATGAGATATTCAGGATATGTTCGCTGAATTGAAAGCTATCGAAATGTTGTAAATTTAACATGCTGAAACGTTTCAAAACTTGTTTTAAATGGTACGATAGATCGATATCGTGACAACCAGAATGCATTGGAATGTCAATCGGTGGACTTTGGAAATATTTAAGTTCTTTGTGATTCGGATTATTACTTCTGCGATGTTTCATATAGCTGTCTGTAGAATCTTTACTATGTTTATTTGACTTTTCGAATAAAACCATAACTGTATCACTGATGGGTTCCGCATGCCAGTTATCTTTTGTAATGTGAACCGGTTTGTCATAAAGAAACAATGGATGTGCATATACCAGCGTTCCATTAGCGCATAACATTCCTCCTGGTCCGTTTTTACGATTTTTGGACCAACAACCATCTAATCTTGTTCCACCGGCTATGTTGAAGTACATTATACCTATTCGACATAATACATTAGACAGTATATTTTGAGGTTTTTGCCAAATTTCTACATTTATTTAAGTAATTAAGCGTTAACAATGAGAATTTAATATGCATTATCTAAGATCTTAATGTACAAATATCAAAATCAAACGTAAGGTATTGGCATCTCTTGAAGGAACGCACCAATTAGACAGTTTCTAAACTATAATCCTATAATCTATAGTAATGTTCAACAATACATAGTATAAAAGAAAGTTTTGGTAGGCGGTCTAGCTGTCTGTACTGGCTAAACTCGAGAAGTACTGAACGCATTTAAATGCGTTTTAACTTATTTCTTAGGTTCATGCCTATACTTGCTGCTCGTCCCGGCTTTGCCCGGGTGCAAATCGGACTGATTCCAAGTTAGATTGAAATCAAGTTTACCTATGTCAAAAGCGATATGAAATATAATATTCTACCCAATAATAAGTCGTGGGCAGTTAATTATAAATTGATAGTAGGTATTAATTAATTATAAATTAAAGCGAAGCAAAGCGAGTGCACCCAGGCTAAGTCGGATGGGGCATTTAGTTAGAGATAAAACTAGAATACCAATTCCGTTCCGTTTTCCGTCGCTCCACATTCCATGGTACGCGTTTTGTGCAGGAAATGAAAAACTGTTATTACGACCGGCTTTCCAAGTGTATTCACCATATCCATGCATACGTCCTTTTTGCCATTCGCCGTAATAAAACTTGAAAAAAAAAATTTGCGTGTTTCAGTGTACAAAATGATATGTTCTGCATATGCGCAAATAGTCTAGACTACTGCTAAATGCGAGTGTCGACTGTAGAAGCGTGGTTAGAAGTTGCTAAAACCGTAAATTATAAATTTGTCTACGAACTGGTATCACAAACATTTTAGCGCTGAAAGTTATTGTTAGGGATGTCTGCGGACTGCGGAACACACCAGCGATTGAATCATTTATAAAATAAAATTCTTACATCTCCGTTAGGCCACCGACAAATTCCTAAACCATTTTGTAGCCCGTCTTTCCAGTTTCCGTAGTATTTCACGTTGTTATTATAAAATCGATATCCAGATCCGCAACGCAAATCATTGTTCCAGCTGCCATCGTAATAATTGTTATGACCGTAAACCATTACGCCTTTTCCGTGTTTTTCAGCGGCTTTCCACTCACCAAAGTAAGATAAGGTTGTATATGCAATGGAATAAAAACCGCTTCCATGACGCAAAGAATCTTTAAAATAGCCTTCGTACCAACTTAAATCTGACCATGTCATTTTGCCTTTACCGGTCGCAGAATTTTTTTTGAAATCACCCTAGAAATGCGAACTCTTTTATTAATTAATTTATATAAGTACTTATATATTTTTTAAGGATTTACTGTCTTTTTGTCTGATTTTTTAAGAGAAAATAATATGTTTTAGTTTGGCACAAAAAACAAGCAGAAAGGCAGTAAGTCGGCCGACAGTCTCTTAAGATACTGACAATATATTCTGAACCATCCCACCAAACAAACTTTCCTGTTCCATCCATAAGAAGTCTGGAAATCGATCCCTCATAAATATTTCCATTTTTAAGTTTAATTCTTGCAACTTCATCCGGTTTATTTATTCTCCATTCAACTACTACAATGCTTTCTTCACTTTCTTCAGTCTTAAAAAGTTTCGCAGTAATGTTTTAAGTTAAGAATCAAAATTATATCTTTTCTATACCTTACTTAAACTAAAATATACTAGGAATGTTACACAGCTTCGACTCCCAAATACAAAATGTCAAAACCTTCGGTTCTAATTGTACCTCCGAATCCGACTCCGGTTCTGATAAATTCAAAACGGAGATTTAGCAGAACTTAGTAGACCGCCGATGACCGACGAAAACTGCTCGGCCGTCGTCAAGCGTCATGCGACAAGTTATTGTCAATTAAAAATTAATTTATTATTGTTTTCTGCAAATTTCGCATTTGATTACTATAAGACCTTCGAATCCGCCTCTGATAAAACTACTTCCGTAACATCCCTAAAATATACATACCACAGATAATTTTGAATCGCGTTTTTTATCAGTTGCTTGTTTTGTTTTACTAGCTGATTTTAGTTTAGTAGCTGAATGATTTGAACTACTTTTTTTTAACGGTACTGGTTCTTTCAATTTGCTTTCTTTTCTTTTATTGGCCACATTTTCATCTAAAACATCAGTTACACTTTTAGTACGATGTATTTCCTCAAGAAAAAGTTATACATAAATTACAAAAATGAGATTCAAATTGTACATTTAGTCGCTTTATAAATAAAATGGCGCTGTTTTGTAAAAAAGCTAACAAACTCTCAGCCGCATTGTTATCACATCGAATTTTACAATGCAGCTGACCACGTTCAGCGCTATTGGTAAAGCGACGGAAATGTCAGCCTCTTTATAATACTATGAGACAAAGATGATAGGTGCAGTAAAATACACATACAATGCATAATCGAAATTAAGTACCTACATGTCATCAAAAATTCAAAGAAAAATAAATAAAAAATCATTGAAAAACGATAAAAAAAATAATTACCTATTTAATTTAGTTTACCGCTTCCCGTTAATTCTCCAATTTAATCTAGGTAATTAATTTTATTTTCTCAGGATTTAAATTAACTATGTATTTAGAATAATACATCAATAGGATTCGAAACTAAATTCAACAATCGGGTTGTTGATTTCGAGCCGTTTTGTAAAGGGATTAAACTTTGGACGAGTCGCATTGTAGAACCTGAAATGTCCATTCAATCCGGGGGTTGCTGATTCAGCCTCTTTGTAAAGCGGCTGAATGATGTTTTTTTTTATTAAACGGCTATCCTCTTTGTAAAGCGACTGAATTTATAATTTGGCTGCGACATATATACAATATACATATTGTTTTTAATCAGTATATAGTAGTGTTGACTGTTGACCCAATGAATGTTAATAATTGAAGGAAGGTTTGGTTGAGGGTCAAAAAAATTGGATTATAAGAAGTTTTAAAGTACGACAGTTTAAATTAATTGATTTAATCAAATTTAAGTTTTAAAATGTTTATTTTAACTTTTTAAGTGATAAAATTGTAAAACTCATATTTAAAATGATCATCCAATTCAGAATGAGAACAACTTACCGTTATTTGACTGGCTTGAGGCCCTGAAGATGAAATTAAATATTTCGAAACGTTGGCCACAAGCGATATTTTGGTAAAGCTTCATTATTTTTGATCCTCAAACAAACCTTCCTTCAATTTTTGTTTTTAATGTATGTATTAGGTATTTAAACAATTATTACATAATTTTTTATAATAAAGTGTGTTCCATTATTATTATACTTCCTTTTTTCGAGTAAAACGATCATCCAAGTCATTGATTTCTTGTATAAATAAACTATAAATTTTCTGCTATTTAAATAGGCTTTAAATAAAATTCTACTGACTACCTAGGTATTTATAATATTTTGTAATAATTTTACCAGATTTTTGATCGAGTGAAAAATTTAATGGTTGATTTTTCACAAATATGAAAGCTTCATTTGAAATTTGCACTCCAACAGAAGCGGTTTCCACGGGTTCCGTCAAGTCTTCTAAAGGGGTTTCATCAATCGGTGAAAGTGTTTCCCAATCTTCAACAATTATATTTATCATTGAATCAAGAAATATTAAAACTATGTCCTCTGTTACAGAATACACCTTCGTATTAACGTTTACTTTCACGTCATCATTTTGTGAATTTTCTTCACTGGCATTGCCTAAATTTTTACTTTTTCTGTTAGCAGAAATATTACTGCTTGATTTTCTTATTTTCTGAAGAACCGGCATTTCCAACAAAAGGAATATGTTCAATACGTTTTAATCAATGTGGAAAATTTAAAAATTGCGTCAAAGTTTAGTTAATTATTAAAAAACAAATACCGAACAAGTTTTCAATTACTCGGTAACTTCCAAAAAATATAAACTAAAAGTTTTGTGCATGTACCCATAGATCATAATATTGTACCTATAATATATGGTTTTGTGCCATTTTTGTGCTTTGGAAGCAAGAAGAGAAGAGAATAGTTCAGAAGTTGAACTGTTGATGCACACTCTAGTTGATGTTAGAGAGGGTGTTGATCTTAGACAAGGAAAGAGAGATAATCTAATAGCGTATTTCATTGGAGAGTGGAGACATCCCTTGGAATTATTTTGAAACTGAAAGAGTGTAATGATTTGTATAAATTACTCAGTTTATGTAATGTACAATTTAGTTATGTAATTAATGTAAGAATTTATTTTAATTTGATTTTAAATAAAACTAGTATAAAAACCTACGTTGTTTGATCATGACAAAGAGCTGCATTTTGATATTCATTTAATTCTTTATTTTATTTTCTTTGATAGAAGCATAGACCAAGTAGTACACTCACGATAGAAATATATATAATATATATAACAGCATATAAAAAATCTGCCTGGTTCATGGTTGTATTTAACAGGAAAAATAATAATATGGATTCTATTATTGGTTTTATAGTAAAAAATTGCAGTACACCTCTGTACTGCGACAAACTTCACTGATAACACGGTGCCAATATAAAAACGAATACCAACCTTTGCTTTTGAATTGTCTAATGTCAAGTGTATAATCGTGTCATGTAGCTATGCTGTTGAAAAATATTTAATTTTTTTAAAGCCAGATCATAACATTTTACAATGGAGACAGCTTCAACTCCGGTGACGACTGGAGTAACCAGAACTACCAGATTTATGATGGAAGGTGTCGGCGCTCGCGTTATTAGAGGTCCCGATTGGAAATGGGGCAAACAGGTTAACTTTCTTGCTATTATTATTTCCAGTATATAATGAATTAAAAATAGTAGATATTAATTTTTTATCAATTCGTATGGTTTTCTGATATTTCTAGGATGGCGGCGAAGGTCATGTAGGGACTGTCAGAAATTTTGAATCCCCAGAAGAGGTGGTAGTTGTATGGGACAATGGTACAGCTGCTAACTATCGTTGTTCTGGTGCTTATGATTTACGTATTCTCGATAGCGCACCGACTGGTGTTAAGCACGATGGCACAATGTGCGATACGTGTCGCCAGCAACCAATATTCGGAATCAGATGGAAATGCGCCGAATGCGGTAACTATGATCTGTGTTCGATATGCTACCACGGTGATAAACATCATATGCGACATCGGTTCTATCGTATCACAACACCGGGTAGTGAGAGAACCTTGTTAGAACCGCGCCGTAAAAGTAAGAAGATCGCAATTCGCGGTATATTTCCGGGCGCGCGCGTCGTTCGTGGTGTAGACTGGCAATGGGAGGATCAAGATGGAGGCAACGGACGCCGTGGTAAAGTGAACGAAATACAGGATTGGTCGGCGGCCAGTCCTCGGTCAGCCGCGTATGTTATATGGGACAATGGGGCTAAGAACTTGTATCGGGTCGGTTTTGAAGGTATGGCCGATCTTAAAGTCGTCAATGACGCCAAAGGCCAAACGGTATATCGCGATCATTTGCCACTGTTGGGCGAACAGGGTCCCGGACGGTCCGGACCCCACGGTTTACAGATTGGAGATCAAGTCAACGTTGATTTGGAGCTCGAGATTGTACAGTCATTGCAGCACGGTCATGGCGGCTGGACCGACGGAATGTTTGAATGTCTCGGTTCAACGGGAACTGTTGTCGGTATCGATGAAGACCACGATATTGTTGTTTCGTATCAAACGGGAAATCGGTGGACGTTCAATCCGGCCGTGCTTACAAAAGTGGCAGCTCCTGTTCCAGCCGCAGATATTAATGAGACTCCGCAGCAACAATTTGCAGTTGGAGATATTGTGCAGATATGCAGCGATTTGGAACGCATTAAAATTTTACAGCGCGGACATGGCGAATGGGCAGAAGCGATGGCACCGGTAAATAATTTTTATGGATCCTGATAATTAATTTATTTTTTAATTTAAAACTCTTGATGCTTATTTAATATTAAAAAAACTGTAAGTGACTTTTTATGAATTTTAAGTTAGGTACAGTATTTTTTTTTTCAGTAAAAAAACACTCATTTGAAGGGTATTTAAAGACTAAAGTAGATTTTAACTAGCTAACATATTTCAGAAATTTATTTTGTCTTCTGAAAAATGTTTTGTGATTTACGCTCATCCTAAGAAATATTAAAGATTTGCTTTATAGATCAGTGATGGTCAATTTAAGACAAAAAATACAGTTTTTGGGGTTTTTTAATATGATAATTTACTAATAATTCATCTTGGAATATAATATTATTTCTAATATTTATTTTTTTTTCTAGACGCTTGGGAAAATTGGCCGAGTGCAACAAATTTATCACGATAACGATCTAAAAGTGGAAGTATGTAACACGTCGTGGACCTACAATCCTCTTGCTGTAACAAAAGTAGCAAGTTCTGATGGTTCAGTGCCTGGCAATTCGAGTGGCGAACGATTAAGCGCCTTACTTAAAAAGCTATTCGAAACACATGTGTCTGGAGACGTTAACGAAGAGTTAGTCAAAACGGCCGCAAACGGCGACGTACAGAAATGTGAAGAGAGTCTGAAACAAGCCGCTACTACCGGGGCTGATGTAAATGGTGTCTTCGCTGGACATACAGCACTGCAAGCTGCGAGTCAGAATGGTCATTTGGAAGTTATTAAAGTTTTGTTAAGATACAGTGCCGATGTCGAGATTGAAGATAAGGATGGCGATAGAGCGGTTCATCATGCCGCGTTTGGAGACGAACCGGGAGTTATGGAACTGTTGGCAAGGGCCGGAGCTGATCTGAATGCGAGGAATAAACGCAGACAAACCGCACTTCATATTGCTGTCAACAAAGGTCATGTCGGAGTTGTCAAAACTTTGTTGGAGCTTGGATGTCACCCAAGTTTACAGGTAAGCCTTATTAATAATTTATTATTATATATTTGTTTTCTTTTATAAAAGTAAATCAGTGCCTACAAAAAATATTACAAGTAATTTTTTTACTGACTTCTAGCAAGGTTTATGAAGTACCTATCAGTGGCTAAATGATTTCTGGAGAACAGTAAAAAATCAAATTCAAATTTAAATTAGGCTCTAAGGTCAACTGATATAACGATATCAGGGCAACTCAAATGTATAAACGTATATGGCATGCTTTTTCTTTTATTGACACAACCCCGATTTATCGGCGTTAGTGAAACGCCTTTTTTCATCGATGACATATCGTAAACATGGATTCAGATTTTTAAAAGATTTTAAAATGGGTGGAAAATTATATGGGAGGGCGGACATATTACAAACGACTTTGGAGGCTCATATCTCGCAAATGAAGCCACTAAATAGAAAAAATTTTACATAGCGTACTGGTTTCATTTAAAAAAACCTATTCAACGATACTGCACTTGATGAGGTATGAGAAAATAATTTGCCCTCCCAAGTTTCCATGTCGATATTCGGATTCGCGAATATCTGCAACACATATTCGCATTCGCCAATGCTTAAAAATCAACGATCGTTACATCACTAGTATAATATACAGTGTGTCCCACCGTATTTGAGGTTAACATTTTGAAGTTATGATTAAAACTTTTTAGTGCAAATTTTGTTTTAAGTGTTTCTTTAAAACTATTAGATTTGCAAGATTTAATAATATTATAGCTGATTATTCAATTAATATCCAAGACTAGATAGAGTAGTATCGTTTATCGAAGACAGTAAACTTATGCGCACAAACAAGTTTCGAGTCGAACGGATCTATTTTTCCTATGAATATGGTCATTTAGTAATTTGTCGCCAGTCGAGAGACACCAATTGTTAGAAAACAGACCCGTCCGACCCGAAACTCGTTTGTGCGCAGAAATGATGCTGCTATCTTCTCTAAACAAAACTACGTACTGTGTACATCTATGGACAATGGAGTCACCGTTATTACCTAGATTCATAAACAGTTTTAAACTTTCGTGCGTCAACTAATAATTTCTATTCTAGTTTATTACAAACATTTATAGGTAAAGCCCTAAAGACCGGTCTGGATAAGACTGGTGTGCAACTGATGCCCTATGAGTTATAGGACCACCAAAAAATAGAAATAGGTATCTATTTTTTTGCATTTGTTAAAACATTGTAATGCAGCTGGTCAAAGAAGTTGCCCAGTAGAAAAATGGTTGCCAGTCTGGGCCTGTTCAAAGACATACTACACCATAAAAATGTAGTCATTTTACTTTAAAAAGAGAAAATGTGAACATGACATATATTAATATTATTTAGAAAGATTAAGTAAAGTGCTAAAAATTATATGATAGCTGGAGTTAGTCGCGAAACGGTCAGTGAGTTTTGATTCCTACCGGGTTAGTAAAATAAATGCATAAAAATAAATTTGACAAAAAGGTACATACCGATTCTGAAAATATCCTTATCGTGATAATTAAAATTGCCCATGAACACTGTTTCACTTCACAATATTGCTTAAAATTTATTCATAAATTATTTTTAAATTGTATTTCTTACTATACACTGAAGTTTAACTGTGACAACTGTCGAGCGTCTATAATCTATAATGAAGTTCATAATTAAAACTTTGTTTTGATGTATAAATTCGCAAGCAAAAAAATGTAATTCCGTGTAGAAAAATTAGGTTATTGCATATTATTTAGAAACACCATTTGAGATTTTAAGAATTTTATGGTGCATACGAAATATTTTTACGTAAGTGTGTAATTATTTGATATATATATTTAGACACAAGAAGATTTACACTTTAACTCAAAACATTTTTCTCAGAAGTAACTAGTATAATAGGTACATTTGCAGTGGGTGGGTTTTTAGAAAATTGATTATTATTGAATAAAAAATACACTTATTGACGTATTGAAACGTTATTTTTGTAACAACTGATAATAAATTACCACATAAAAGATATTTATTTAAATAAACATTCCGAAATATTACAAAATAAACGCAAAAATTGAAATTCGCGTACTTCACATTCAAAAAAATTATGAAACAACCGTTTACTTTTGTTTGACAGAATATGCCGTATTGTGGCGACATTACGTGGACAAATATGTAAACTACGAATATTGTGATTTGTGGAATTCAAATAATTTATATAGGCTGGATCATTTTGGATTTTTTCCATGGAACTTGGAAGAATTAAAGATTTGTGTAAAATGTAAATGTTATTTTTGTTTTTTCAACAAAATTATGATTCTGCACAAATATTTTTGGAACTCGGAATAAATTATCCCGATTCTGAAATTGAAACTATCGAGTCGGTTTGAGATTGTTGTGGCCATTCCGCGTGAGCTAATTACGGAATCTTCCCGGTGGATTTTTTCTTTCCACACTTGTGTTCTCCCGAATATTCCCGGAGGAATAAGTCGTGGATTTTTTAACTTCCCACTGGAAGTTATTGTAATGGGTCCGAAAATCGAAATCAAAAAGGAAAAAAAATTTTTATATTTCAAGGTCACTACACTATTTTTACACTACTTTTAGAAAGATGTCTGTGTGTGTGTGTGTGTGTACGTACGTACGTACGTACGTATGTGTCCATTTCTTTCTAAGACGAAATCTCGAGAATGAAAAATGATATCGACTACGTTAGGGTGCCAATCGACGCGTATTAACGTAAATATGATCTGAAAGAAATTTTTTCAAAATCGGTTCAGCCGTTCTTTTTTCTTAACCAAATAACCTCCAAAAAAGTAGATTTTACACAATATCTCGTGAATAAAAAATTATATCGACTTCGTAAGGGTGCCAATCGAGGCGTGTTAACGTCATTTTGATCCGACATAAATTTTATAAAAATCGGTTCAGCCGTTTTTTTTTTTTTTTTTTTAATTATTGATGTTTCAATGATTAAAATGTTTACTTTTCTGTGTAATATCTAATTTAATTATTATTATTAAATATTTATCAAACTGGGAAGTTCGTCGTGTGGACCTCAAGGGTCGCACTTTAGTCCTAATAAACGACCCACCTCACGGCTTGTTTTGTTTTGTGAGGATCGCGAAATGGTTTAAGCTTCCGAATAATCGATTGAAAATTCAACTGACAATTTTACCAGTTATAATCATAGTTGCGGTTGACTAGTCGCTAATTAAAAGGAGCTCCCGAGGGAAGAATTGTGGATGTGGCTATGAATTGTAGATGTGGCTATGAATTGTAGATGTGGCTGAGTAGCGCCAATTCGAATTGTGGTGGCCGATGTTTGGTTGATGTTGAGAATTGTTGTCGATGTTGTGAATCGAGAATAGTAGTGGAGTTTGGCCGATTATTGAACTCCTACTATTGAGTTGTTGAAAATCGTCGTTGATGTTGAGACTTGAGAATTGCTGTCGAAGTTGAGGCTTGAGTTGTTGAGATTTAGTTGTCGATCTTGAGAATCTAGATTAGGACAGCTTATTCATAATTTTGAGATTGTTATGTTACATGGATTTATGGTTCTCTTTGACCAAAGATGCTCTGGGTAACTCTAAGCCTCTCAGCCTGGACACACTGAGTGTGGCTGCTCGCGATTCGGTGTCCTGGCGCCCTTAAACTCTTAGTCTGTGGATTCGTAAGCTACATGTCATCTGAAGATACCTGAGCATCATTCGGGATTTTTTTGATTTGCTTGTTGGGACTTGGGATTAGGGTGTGTTGTCTTGTGTGTTAAGTGGTTGATGGTCGGATTTCTAAGCCCTATTTTGGGCCCTTTTTTTATTGTGTCGTCTTTTATGTCGAGTGGTAGGTGGTTGGGTTTGTTGAGCCCTTTTAGGGTTATTTTGTTATAGATGGTTTTTGATCGTTTTTTTATTGTTTTGTTATTTATTATTTATTTATTTATTGTTTTAGGCGGTTTTAGGTTAACTGTGTATTGTCCTTGTGTATGAAGTGGTTGACGGTCGGATTTCTAAACCCTATTTTGGACCTTTTTCTTAACTGTGTCGTTATATGTGTCGAGTGGTAGGTGGTTGGGTTTGTTGAGCCCTTTTGAGGGTTATTTCGTTATAGATTAATTAATACCTATATTTATTTATTGCTTTTTAGGCTAATTGTGTATTGTCTTTTGTGTCGAGTGGTAGGTGGTGGATTTTTTAAGCCCTTCTTGGGACATTTCTGGTAAGCGTTTCTTGGGTTGTTGTTATGTGTTCTTTTTTATTTAGTCCCACGTCCCCCGCGCCGCTGAATTCAGCTAGCCGTGGTTTCCCGGTCGTGGGGGAAACGTGTACGTTACAATACATACACACACACACACACACACACACACGAACGTCCATCCCAAAATGATCAGAATAGCTTCCTAGAACCTCACAACGTCGAAATCTGTTGAAAACTCGATTTTCGAAAATCGGACTGAAACCAATAGGTATCTTTCCGAATTTTTGAAAATCTTCAATTTCCAATAGCCGGAAGTTAAAAAAGGTTTATTAGATAAAATGCATAGTTTATAAACGTTATGAGTTGCCTTTTCCTATTACTTATATAATTCTATAGCCTTTACTCGCGGCTTGGCTCGCGTTAATCTCGGTTTTGACAGAGAGTAGCCTGTACTTTGGGTTCGCGTACCATTAGATAGTATACCAAATTTCATCAAAATTGATCCAATCGCTCGTGAGTCATGCTGATACAAACAGACAGACAAAAAATCTTCCAACGCGTTTTCTCATCTAGGTGTCATAAAATACTAAATAAACAAAAACTCCGCAAAGAAACGAAATTACACACATGTTTAGTAACTAGTTTATAAGTAGGTACCTATATTGATTTAGTTTTTTTGAAATTAAAGCTATAGAGATATTTTTGTATGAGTATAACAGACTAAATTTTACTTGATAATGCACGGCATTTATTTTGTCTAGAGATGCTTTTAATTTTGTTTTAAGAACATGGAACATTAAAAGGAGTGGGCACAGTAAAAATAATTAGTTTTGTAGTTAAAGACCCGCGTGCTCTTTTAATATAAATAATTAGCTGAATAAATCTTGAGAAGCGAGTACAATACAATGGCGTGCGGGTACCTTTTGATCTTTCAGCGTGCAGCGTTGATAGAACAGGAAACTGAAGAATAATACTTACGGGTATTTCTCAATATTAGGCGCAGATCCAGGTTTTCGTTCGGGGGGGGGGGGGGCAATTTTTATGAGAGTTAATTTTATGAGAGTTACCTATACCTTCCAGGAGATTCGTTCTGATTTTGTGTATGAAACCAAAAATTGTATATTTTAATATCATAATGTTATATAACAAAAGGTCAATATCAGTTCATGAAATACTGTAGTTTTTTGGAAATTTAGACACTCTGAATCATAAGCTCATTACATTAACATGAGATTTATTTTATTCTGTTTTTAATTAAATATTTTAAAATGTATTTTATAATTATAGTTCAATAAAATGTTAAATAAAAACTCTGCAATAATAATAAATTAAACCTAACATTAAAAACCATTCAATTATTTCTTTAATTTAGGAATTGCTCATTAGAGGTCAGATATAGTATAGCAGCTTTTTAGTTTGGGAAGCTGTCACTAAATATTGCTGCTAGTAACTTATTTTTAATTATTTTATTATATAGTCCAGCCAGTTATCATAAGATGTCACATTAACGAACATTTAAATTGTATTATGAAGTATTAGAAATACTTTGTATTTTTTGATGTCCATCTTGTGACTTCCTGTGTTTTAACACAACGCGTTTCAGCAACGAGTTGCCATCTTCAGGTGTGGTTAATTTTTTTTAAAATTTACACATGCAGAGTATCCGTAACACGTTATAATACATATTGTGTAGTCTCCATGATCATGATAACTCAAATAAGGGCGTCGGCCGACGAATATTGAAGTATAACTTCTAACGCGCGCACGCACCTACTTTTTAGGCGCGATCTTAGCGAAGCTAGAAGCGCCTATATACACTCGCTTTGTCTGTACGTCTGTGAATCTGTGAATCTGTCAATCTGTAACGGATTTTTTGTATCAGTCGTACAGCCCAAACGGGTTAACCGATTTTAAAAAACTTTTTTTTGTTCGATTCCTCTCGGGGTCTATTTGATCCTAACGTCGCCCGATTTTTGAATTTTGGCCCCAGAGGGGAGCAAATTAGAAAAAACGGTGTTTTTTGCTTATAGTTTGCTCAATTTAAGTCAGATCGATTCGAAACCTGTCTGAAACGAAAGAGCAGAAAATTTTAGATAGATTTCATGTATAATATTGTGTCAAAACAGTTTTTTTATACAGATTTATATGACTATTAAACTAAATAAATGCGACTTTATCTAATAAATCGCCATCTTGTTTCGGTTGTCCTTGTCTGTTGCACAGTGTGATATGGATATTGGAAGATACGTATGCTCTGTTTTATATTGCATTATTTCAATATAGTTATTCAATTTTTTGACTGCTGATGTTTGAATTTAAGTTTAAAAACCCTGGCCTACTGAGTTAAAATGACGTGTAACTAATTATTGACTTCGATCGGATCGGACCAAAATTTCTTGACGTTCATCATACCTTCCCGAACAATTTGACTTTCTCTGTCTGTATGTCCCTTTGTACGCTTATAACTCGAGAACCACTGATCCGATTTACATGATTTTTTTCAAGTAAATAACTTCTTATGCGACTGCGAGTTTTAAAATATTCTGGCATCACGCAAAAGCAACCGAACTGATTCTCAAATAAAAACGTATGTTCTGGCATCACGCAAAAATAAGTAGGTAGTAGATGCTTTGTTTTTTAAACGGTGGTTTTATTTAGCTTGATCCCGTATATTTGTTACAAATCTTGCGATCGATTGAGTTGAAATTTTGCACACATGTGTAGCTCCGGTGACAATACAATATTATGGTAACTAGCTGACCGACCCGGCTTCGTCCGGGTGTAAATCGTACTTCAGAATTTTCACCCACTTCCCGTGATCCGATTGAGTTGAAATTTTGCACACATGTGTAGCTCCGGTGACAATACAATATTATGGTAACTAGCTGACCGGCCCGGCTTTCGTCCGGGTGTAAATCGTACTTTTGAATTTTCACCCACTTCCTATGATCCGATTGAGTTGAAATTTTGCACACAAGTGTAACTCCGGTGACAATACAATATTATGGTAACTAGCTGACCGGCCCAGCTTTCGTCCGGGTGTAAATCGTACTTTTGTATTTTTACCCACTTCCCATGATCCGATTGAGTTGAAATTTTGCACATATGTGTAGCTCCGGTGACAATACAATATTATGGTAACCAGCTGACCGGCCCGAGTTTCGTCCAGGTGCAAATCGTACTTTTGAATTTTCACAGGCAAAAGGTCTTTCTCCGGTAACGTTTCGGATAAATGTAATAAAATCAGATTAAGGAAATAAAGCACACTAAAAATTATTAGATCCTTTTGAAAATTAATATTTGTGAGTTTTATAGGACACAAAAAAATAAAATGGCGTCAGATTTCAAAATGGCGGCCATATGTACTTTTTTGTAAACATTATCCGATTCTTTTGAAAATTAATATTTGAGAGTTTTATAGCACACAAAAAAATTAAATGGTGTCAGATTTCAAAATGGCGGCCATATGTACTTTTTTGTAAGACTTATCAGATCCCTTTGAAAATTGATATTTGAGAGTTTCATAGAACACAAAAAAATAAAATGACGTCAGATTTCAAAATGGCGGCCATATATACTTTTTTGTAAAAATTATCCGATCCTTTTGAAAATTGATATTTGAGAGTTTTATAGGACACAAAAAAATAAAATGACGTCAGATTTCAAAATGGCGGAAATATGTAGAACTCCTTTCTAAAAATTATACGATCCTTTTGAAAATTGATATTTGAGAGCTTCATAGGACACAAAAAAATAAAATGACGTCAGATTTCAAAATGGTGGCCGTATGTACTTTTTTGTAAAAATTATCCGATCATTTTGAAAATTGATATTTGAGAGTTTCATAGGTCACAAACAAATAAAATGACGTCAGATTTCAAAATGGCGGCCGTATGTACTTTTTTGTAAAAATTATCCGATCATTTTGAAAATTGATATTTGAGAGTTTCATAGGTCACAAAAAAATAAAATGACGTCAGATTTCAAAATGGCGGCCATATATACTTTTTTGTAAAAATTATCCGATCCTTATGAAAATCGGTGTTTGAAAGTTTCATAGGACACAAAAAAATAAAATGGCGTCAGATTTCAAAATGGCGGCCATAATATGTACTTTTTTGTAAAAATTATCCGATCCCTTTGAACTTTGATATATGCGAGTTTTATAGGACACAAAAAATAAAATGACGTCATATTTCAAAATGGCGGAAATATGTAGTACTCCTTTGTAAAAATTATCCGATCGTTTTGAAAATTGATATTTGAGAGTTTCATAAGACACAAAAAAATAAAATGACGTCAGATTTAAAAATGGCGGCCGTATGGACATTTTTGTAAAAATTATCCGATCCTTTTGAAAATTGATATTTGAGAGTTTCATAGGTCACAAAAAAATAAAATCATGTCAGATTTCAAAATGGCGGCCATATATACTTTTTTGTAAAAATTATCCGATCCTTTTGAAAATCGGTATTTGAAAGTTTCACAGGACACAAAAAAATAAAATGGTGTCAGATTTCAAAATGGCGGCCGTATGTACTTTTTTGTAAAAATTATCCGATCCTTTTGAAAATTGATATTTGAAAGTTTCATAGGTCACAAAAAAATAAAATGACGTCAGATTTCAAAATGGCGGCCATATATACTTTTTTGTAAAAATTATCCGATCCTTTTGAAAATCGCTATTTGAAAGTTTCATAGTACACAAAAAAATAAAATGATGTCAGATTTAAAAATGGCGGCCGTATGTACTTTTTTGTAAAAATTATCCGATCCTTTTGAAAATTGATATTTGAGAGTTTCATAGAACACAAAAAAATAAAATGACGTCAGATTTCAAAATGGCGGCCATATGTACTTTTTTGCAAAAATGATCCGATCTTTTTGAAAATTAATATTTGCGAGTTTTATAGGACACAAAAAAATAAAATGACGTCATATTTCAAAATGGCGGTCATAGGTATATATTTCTTTGTAAAAATTATCCGATCCTTTTGAAAATTGATATTTGAGAATTTAATAAGACACAAAAAAATAAAATGCCGTCAGATTTCAAAATGGCGATCAAATAATAACTTTTTAATTGTATTATTTATATCTTTGAAAAATTCGGTTTTATATACAATGCGTAAAAAGCATAGCTTCTGTCGGGTGTCTTACGACACATCATGACTTTTTTATTTAGCCGGTTCCGAGTAACGCTTAATAGTCAACCGTTGCTATGGAAAATTGTTTAAAAAATTCACTGTACTATTTTTTCTATGTAATCCAATACTGTATTTATATTAGGTCTTATGGCTCATAGCCTACTACAAAATTATAAATCTTCTCAGTGTTATTTTCCCTATGTTCAATAAAACCGTTTACACACAGTACCTACATGAATATCGCGCCTTGTAATTCTTGAATTACTTGTATGCTCCAAAATTTTTTAATTACCTAGCTGCTAGCATATTAGTAACTTAGTAACAGAACTGCGAATTATAAAATCATTTCTCCGTAACAGAACTGCGAATTATAAAATCATTTCTCCCTCTTTTACAATCACCTTCCCTATAGCTATGACCGAGAGCTAGTGACAATTTTGTGGTGTTATTAATTCAAGGCCTTATTTGTGCAACGATGTGGAGAAGGAGGCATATTAAAGTGCCCTGAGTAAGGGATTTTGCTAGATAGCGGTATGGGAGGGATGCAGACCGCCCCCAACATGTAACAAAAAAATGGTCACAATTATTATTGCTTCAAGGCTGAAATTGTTTGTATAGCTTGTCGGTGACCCAATAATGCCATTATAATATTTGCAGATCGATTGGTCAGTATTAAAGGGGTGACAGATCACCCTAAACGTGTCATGTACTCGACGAAATTTATATTATTAGTTCAAGGTTCAAATTTTAATATGTTATTACGGCGACTGTTTTAAGTATATATTTCAATTTGCAGAACAAAATGTTGTATATTATGTTATAATACTAAAGTGACCACACGTCCCGATTTTGGCGGGACAGTCCCGCTTTTTGGTGGACTGTCCCGCGTCCCGCCGATTTTTAAAAATGTCCCGCTTTTTAGAAAATATCTGCATTTCTTATTTTAAATGTACTGTAAAAATACATTACCTATTATTTATTAAGTATTATGGTGAATATAAAGAAATAAAAAGTACATTAAAAAAAAACACATAAAATTCATGCAGAGTAAACTAAATTAGGCAATATACCGAGTTAGATTTACTCGGTGGTGTTCGATCATTGTCGTTACGTCTCGGCTTAATTCAGATAAGTACAGACAGTGCGGACTGCCATTTTTGTACAAATATATGAATGTATACATCAAAATATATATAACTAAATTGTAATTCTCATTTCATCCCATTTGTCCCGCTTTGTCTCAATGAAAATGTGGTCACTTTATATAATACAGAAATAGTTGCGCCGACTTCTAGTTGAAAGTACGTATGGGAAACGGAAGACGATAGTTCAATAAATTCCTTTTAAATTATTTTTGTACAAATTTTGAATATTATATTCCTTTATAATACGCATTTCATCCCAGCTTAATCATTTGTGACGCGAATGTCGTAGTTTGTCGAGCGTTTATAATTTACAGTGTCTATCTATTTATAGAGCGATCATTTGCACAGTTCACAATAGAGATGACGTATAACATTAACGGGGAACTCCCGTGCGTAGGTATGGGAAATGTGAATGGAGCACATTATTCTAATAATAATACGATTTTGCCAATTCAATTTCGGTATAATATCCGTTCGTTAAATCGAATACTTCTATATCTCTACATTCTACCTCGATATAAATATGTATATTGCATAAACAAGGCTCTTGAATGCCGTTTGTTGTTTTAAGGTGGCAAAAAATTGTTTGATCTGTATACAGAGTGTTACTGTTAGCGTTGTGAATGCGGTAAATTTAAAAGGCGACACACCTTTCAAAATGGCAATGAAAAAGTTATGTTAAATTTATTAAGGCTAGACTTCAAGAGTCTAATTCTGGGTTTCTGATACGGCTTTCAGCTTTAAATCTAGAAACCTAATCATTATTTTTTGACATAAACTTGACATTCGTTACATTTTGATTTATTAAAAACGAGGGAGTAATTTTCCGAGAAAAAAGTGTAAGTAAAATTTGAACCGATTCGGCCCAATAGATTTTGAGAAATTCCAAAAAAAAACGGAAAAAAAAGTTGTTAAAACGATGTTTTTTCAAAATAACATATAGAATATTGTACCGATTGATTTCATAATCTAATCAGCTCTTCTCCTCAGAAAACTGCGTCTAATGCCGCTAAGCGGATCAAAATCGGTTAATCCGTTCGAGAGATATCGTAGTCAACAGATTTCGAAAAAAGTGTTTTTTCAAAATAACTTCGAGATTTCTCAACCATTCGATTTTGTACCTCTTACAATATTTTTAGAGTTTAAAAAACTGCGTCGAATGCCGTTTTAAAGATCAAAATTGAACAACACGTTCAAAAGTTATAGCTTTTCAAAAATTAAAATAGTGTTGTTATCAGCAATTTTCAGATTTTTGCGCTCGAAAAATCTACTTTTGGGTATATTATCAACTCAAAGCGTTTGAAAATAGCGGGAAGTTCCAGGGATGGCCTGTAGGGTCAACAGATTTACAGATTTTTTCTAAAAGCTATTCTAAAGAGATTTTGATAGCTGACTCCATAAAGAGCTCTCATAGATTAGTCAAATTACAAAAACAAGTAGGAAAATCTGTCACTGGAATAAAAATTTGGGGGGGTGGTCAAAAAAAATCTCGCCCGCTGCCTGTTACCATACTATGTAAGCAAAGAAAAATGGAATTTATCCAGAGAAAAAAACGTCGAAAGAAAAACGCTACCTTTTTAGGCCAAAAACGATCGACGAACTCCCTACGAAAATGTACACAGAATTCCCGGAACGAACAACCGAAAAAATGTCCGTTTTCGGGCCCTCGAATTTGGAATCGAACAGTGCCCATAAAGTAGATAATACTTTATTTCCTAGGTAAATATAGTATTCGGTTACGATTGCCATAATATGTAGTTTTTAAATTATTATTATCTACATATTATGTGTAATGTGCACTGTAAAGTAGGTAACTGATAATTATAGCCAACGCGAAATTGGATATTACTGGTTTGAATCCCGACAGCGAAATGTGGAATTTTTTCCTGTAGGTATATATAGCACTGTAATATTATGACAACAATAATGTGTTTGGTAACAGGTTTTCACTATTTAGTATTTACAGTGAAATTTTTTTTGTGGAATAAGGGTTCATTAGGTTAATATATTATGTAGTTATCTTTCCTACACGTTATTAGTGTATTTGCCATATGGCACATACACTATTGGCGTCGGTCGGATGGCGGGACCTAGGGGTCGGACCAAAATTTCTCGACGTTTCATAGCCTCCTGAACAATTTGGCACCATTTTTGGAAATGTTTATATATATACACATATATATATCTATATGTGTGTGTGTGTGTGTGTGTGTGTTCGCGGCATAACTCTCGAAAGACTTAATTGATTTGAACGAAATTTGGTACACACGTTGGAATCCATCACCGCACGGAACCTATTTAAAATGGGCCCAGTCGGACTATTTTAAGGGTTGTTTTTAGGGGTTGAAAAAAGTTTTTGGGCCCGAAAATACCGAAAAAGTTTTCAGAGTTGTTTCAAAATTGAAATTTAACCTTTTAATAAAGATCAAAATGTGCTGCTAAAATTTTAATAAAATCGGCCCGACAGGACCGGACTTACAAATTTTATGAAAACACTAGTTTGCGGATAGTGCTTTACTTACTGTAGGGTGTATTTAATTTGGTACAGAGGTTGCATTGATAATAATATTGAAATTAAGAAAAAAATATTATTTTAAGGGATGTAGTAAGGGGTGAAATTTTTTATTTTGTCCAAAAACAAACCTAAGTTCACGTATTAAAGCCACAAGGCCTGTATTAGCAAATACACTATTTTGTCGGCAGGGTTTGGCACTGCGACCCGAGTTTTTCCTACTTTCTTATTAGGAAATTGTGTATAAATATTAGGTACCGATGCATAAGTATATAATATAGATTTTACGTTTCACCTTGTATGCAGTATACATTTTACAAGAAAGAGTATAGGACATACTAGAAAAATAATTGAAATATAAATAGAGTATAACTGAAATATAAAAGAATGTTGAAGGGAGCGTATATAAACGAGAAATTTATTGCCAATAATCAGTTTTCGACGAAACAGTTTGAAAACTCCCTGTCGTATTATATTGTAGTCACCGAGTGTTCGCATTTAAAAGCCGTAAATCCCGAAGAAAAATTTTAAAAAGTTTTCCTTCTTTGCTTGTAATATGAAATTGTGGTATCGTCGCTAGCAGGGGGAGACGCGCAAGAAGTACGAAGGTGGGGTCAAGTCTTTCGCATCGAGACTTTAAACATGGCTGTACAATGTACATAATTTATTGTTCGTTCAATAACCAAGGCGACGCGACGATTTTAAGTGAAAACTGATAATGCGATATTGCAATTAACCAGAGTCAGAACTTCGTTAAATAAAAAGAACCCCGGTTTACATTGAACTAAAAATGTATGTTGGTCAGAGATGTACATTAAAGTGTTTTTATAGTATTTTTTGAAGAGTATGTGATTACTTTAAGTTTGTGTACCACACTTCATCAAATTTATCAAAATTAATCCAGCTATTCTCGAGTGAAGTTGGTACAAACACAAAAATTATGTAAACACGTTTTCCTATCTAGGTGTCATAAGAAATATCAAAAAAAATGTAAGAAAAGAAATTAAAGACAGAGATCCTATTACAGTTTTGTATACATAATACAATAATATTAATACCTAATTATATTAATTAATAACTAATGTTAATATTAATTCATAACTAATTATAAAATAATTGAGGATCGTTGTTTGTGGTCGAATTTTTGTGTTATGTATGTTGTCATTTTTACTTCCCACCTCTACTATGGTAGGGAAGTAATGGATTTAGTCCGAAAAAAATATTTCGAGATTTTAATAGATCTTCACGTTTCGAGGCCCTAGCAATCGTTTAAGATCATTTTCTGACAGATGTCTGTATGTGTGTGTGTGTGTGTGTGTGCGTGTGTATGTGGTCAATTTTTCGCCTTCGATATCGTAAAAACGGAACAACATACGGCCATGCCGACTGTTCTATTGTGTTTATTAGCCTTTAACTTAGATCTGATTAGATTTTGAATCAAATCGGTTCAGTGGATCCTGAGATATTAAAAAAAACGTTCTCAATGTCACGTATTAATATAGGTAAAAAAAATATAAATGAATTCTAGATGTTATAATATGAAAAAAATGTAAATATTTTTTTTCTCTAAAATGTACAGTTTTCGAGAAAAAAAATATTTTACTAAAAAAAATAAAAATTGTACGTAAATCAAGGTAACCATGATTTTTGCTATATTAAGCTAACCATCAGTAGATCACTAAACAAAAAAGAGGGCCATGCTTTTTTTCAAAGAATAAAAAAAGAGTGCTTATTTTTTGCAAATATTTACTAGGTGGGAAGTATAGGACTGGTCATCAGTCGAATTTTTTGAAATAAAATGGCCGATGTTACAACCGATTTTGCAAAATAGTATCTATGTTGAACTGCTTTAGAAAATTTAGTTAAACTTAAAAATGTGGTATTACGTGTAATAATAAAACAGGATGTTCACGCGAAATAAATAGACAAGTTTATGTCGAAAATAAGTACATTTACGAAAGTATAACAGTATAAGTTATAACTTATAACACATTATATTGAGGAATAACGTGCACTGTTCAAAATTATCAAATTCTGATGCAGTTTCAGAATTCCTGTGAGAAATTTCAATACTTTCCCTTCGGAAATGTACTCTGATGAGCTCGAGAATTGTGCGCCAGTTTAGTGGCACTGGCGATGAAGACTGGAGAGTGGAGAAGTGTCTTAGGCGCGCGTGTGGCATAAGCGGAGTCCGTGGTCGTTTCACGCTGGCATAAGCACGCTCTCTGGCACATGCTGGCTGGCCGTAATAACGTTTTGATTGAACGTTTATTTTGTAATTTCATGTCGTCTATTTCCTGTGTCTTTATGTGTTGGTGCGCCTTCCTGGTGTACGGTCGAAGGAACTGGGAGACTTCCGTAGTCCTCCAGCTGCTACTGCAATATGTACACTACGAAGACGCCTTCTTAGTTCTTAATCCGGTTACAAACGAGTTGAATATAGGTCGTTCAGTGTTTTGTGTTTTAACGAAATATAGTAATATAATAATTTTGCTGTTCGATTATCTACAGATGAACATTTCATAAAAAAATAGTACACATATATCGATATGTACTAACATTGAAGTACAGACGATCAGACCGTATTATCCTGCACCTGTGAACGATTTTTGATGTGAAACATCTAATGGCGCGCTTGGGAGTAAAATAGTTTTGATGGCACGACGCGAGACGTGAGACGCCTGTGTACCGCTCAGTGTAAAGGCTGCAACTAATATATCATAATAACGACATGTTTCAGGTATTCGAATATTCGCTCAAATTTTAGCCAATATTCGAATATATTTGAATATATTCGAATAATTGGTAAAATTAATAAAAACACTGGAACTTCAATAAATGACTTTTAATTATTTAAAATCAACACGCCTACTGCACGTCCATAAATCCAATCAATATTTTAACAACAAAAGCAGCGTACTTCTAATTAAAAAGAGATCAAATAATCATTTTTACTTTACTTAGTTACGTAAAAATTCAGATCAAATCAACTAAATATTAGAGCGCACACAGCTTCCGAGAACCATAGATCAAATGAACATATTTAAGTAATCAAAAAAATTCAAAATTCTTTCTTTCTGTTTTTCCTATTCAAACAAAAATATTAAATTAGCATCTAAGACGCATTTTTATTAATTAGTACCACAAAAGTATGGGATATTGCTCCCCTATAAAAAAAATACTTCACAAATAAATAATATGTACGTCTATTAGCACGTGCGAAGAGCAAATCAAGCAATTAAGTACACGTACGTAACGTAACGTAAGTAAATAGTTATATCAAATAAACATGCAATAATTAACAAAAAAAAACTTTCCTCGCCCCGTTTCATTTCCCCTCCCACGCCCTAGCGCGAACTTAGAGCTAGTGTAGCGTTTGTAAGATGTTTTAGCGCCGCCGTAAACCGTTTTTAAACAATTTTAATTCTTAACAAATAATTCGAATATATTCGAATAATAGGAATTACCTTTCTATAGCCATGTGGTGAGCGTGGCTGCTTCGTATGCATAAGGTCTTCGGGTCGAATTCAGTTGGCTCCGTGAAATATTTGTTTTTTTTTCATATTTTTCATATTTATTTATACCCTTGAAATTTTTCTTTTTAGTGTATTTGCCATAATATGGCACATACACTATTGGCGTCGGTCGGATGGCGGGACCTAGGGGTCGGACCAAAATTTCTCGACGTTTCATAGCCTCCTGAACACTTTGGCACCATTTTTGAAAATGTTTATATATATGTATGTATATATATATATATATTATAGGGGGCTAATTTTAGTCGTATTTAGGGGGGCAATTAGCCTTTTGTACATCCAGATATAGCGGTACAATTTTAAGTTGAATGCATTTTATGTTTCATTATCAATTCATTGAGACTACTTTAACATGTAGATTGGCGATGATATTATGACGTCAGGTTGACTAGAGAACGTTTGATAACGAATTATAACAGAAATTAACATGACTGGCGACATATCATCTCTATAAGTGCGTGAGAAGAGAGTGTGTTTTTTTGATGTATAGAAGAGAGAACGCCTAAGAAAAATACAGATTATTCGTGTAAACTTTTGCAAGTCAGACAGACGAGGTCTGGCGACCGTATCAGGCACATCGAGCTGTTAAAACAATTAAAATAAAATGATTGAATATTCTAGCGAATAAAAGACTATTTATTTTGGGATTTTGGAGTTGGATTTGTGCTTTTCGTTTTGGAGCTATATTGTTTTTGGTTTGGAGTTTGGATTCTGCATTGTTTCCTGCTTCGATTCCTGTATTGATCGACCTTCCTAGTTTTCCTAATTCCCGAAAATTGATTTATTTTCCGTATTTCCATTGTTGGATTATTGTATTCGATTTAGTTAGTTTACCGTGTAAACATTAACCATAAAGGCGCCAAGCGCTTCTCCTAGTAGGGATTATAAGTTGCTGCTTTTGGATTTCCGTGTGGTTGTGTTGATTCTGGAATACGGGAATAATTTAATTTATTCCAGAAATTTTGAAGATTGTGCAATTATTCCGAAATTTTTAATATTCGCTATCATAAATGACGACGCATAAAGTATCCCAGAATTTTATCAAGTGTTTATCCCGGTGGGAAAGATATGGTACTACAATAGATCCCGAAAATATTAAAGGATCAAATCTAATATTTTATGAACATTTTACATTTCTGAATGTCGACCACTTTGAGTAGTACTGGGTAAATTTTAGATATTTACGTCAGAATTAAAATGATTAATGTTGCGTCGATTGTATTCCTGTAGGCTTTCTTGCACTACATTGGGAATTTTCTGGAATATTTTGAATCTTATTACGAATTAAGTTTGAATTCCACGTCGCCGGTCTCGCGATTTTAAAGTGTTTATGTCTCTCGTATGCTATGTATTTTCTTTTCAGGCTCCGGAATTTCTGTACAGGCCCGGATTAAGTGTGAAATAATTGTTAAAAATTAATTATGTGAAATTCGTTATCGTTCCGTATCGATTCATTATTTATGAAGAGTTTTTGTTGAGAATTTCGCTATTGTTAGGTTATCGTTTCACTATCGCTCGCTAACGTCACGCTACTTTTTGCGATTGAATAAGTAGGTTGTTCTGAGGCTTCGAGGCCTATTGAATTAGGAATTTTGTCTCGATTGTTGGAAGTTCCGTGAGGCCTGTGATTACAGTGCCGCTTTTATTTTTTTGGTATCTCGAATACTGTGTGTCCCGATATTGTGTTCGGAATCTATCGTTTGTTAGTATTTTATGTTAACTTATCGTGTGGTTTTGGCCATAGAAATCACCTCTGATTTTTTTCTGTTTATCTTGCTAAAGAAGTAACAGCGTTAGGCCTGGGATTTAATATAACTGTGATTGTGGTTCTGGATTCTGTTCCGGAATATTTTTCGAATCTCTTTTGGCCAACGTGGTTATCCTTTTTTGAATTATCCCTAACTGTGACCACTCTCTACGTCTCAGTTTGGACGACCTGAGACTTACGCAGTGTGGCCCTATAAGTTCTGGCGCCCTTTGATCTCTCGGTCGGTATCTGGCCCACTAAGTAATTTTCCATCGAGGTCCGTCTCTGGTTAGGTGGTACGGAGTGTAGAGGTGACTTTAGATTAAACTAAATTATTGTGACGCACGATTTATTGTGTGCGTTCACATTTGTGTTGTCCTAAGTGTCGAGTGGTAGGTGGTTGGGTTTTTTATTGCCCATTAAGGG
The DNA here is from genome assembly GCA_039654895.1 of Mongoloraphidia duomilia. Classification (NCBI taxonomy): domain Eukaryota; kingdom Metazoa; phylum Arthropoda; class Insecta; order Raphidioptera; family Raphidiidae; genus Mongoloraphidia; species Mongoloraphidia duomilia. The sequence goes on from CM077522.1 coordinate 28,026,397, forward strand.
CTTTTCCTGTATTTAAATTTTAGAAGCTGCTTCCCAAAACAAGTGCGATCGTAACTAGATAATAATTTTTGTTTTTCGACCCATGACCCCGCGCCGTCGGTAGCTAGCCGCGCAACCGATTCAATTCGGGTCTTTTGAAGAAAAAGCACTTGCTATAAATTGGCGCTCAACGTGTGGAGCCACCCTTCTTGTTTTTGGGCTATCGTTCTGTTTAGAGCTATTCGTTCACAGAGGCTTTTTCATTTTAAGATTTTGCTGCGAAAATTTTGACTGTCGAAAGTTTTGACTTTCGTTTTTATTTTTTTGACATTCGTTTTTTGGCATTTGTTATATTGTTAGCCATTGTTATGTTTTTTTTGCGAATGTTGTTTTTAACGACTGTTGTTTTTTGTTATTATTTTTTAGCTTTCGTTGTTGCATTTGTTTTTAGCCTCGATTTTAGCTTTTGTTTTTAGCACTCGTGTTTCCTTTGAAGTTTCGCAATGTTATACATTTTTTTAAGGAGTCAGCGTCCATTTTTTCAATGCTTCCGTTTGTCAAAATAGCAGTTGTAGGTTGATGATGTGGTGAACCAATGAACATAGTACAGGGCATCAGTAGTGAACTTTTTGATCCAGCTTTGTTGGGATATCATTCAAATATGTTCGCCAAGTGTGTGCTAGGGCTGTACTAACTATAGTCTGTGCGTTTTTGAAAATCTTTTTTGAGTCCGTGTATAGTGATTCGCATAAAAATTATTTTTGTTAATGGGTCTTTTGTCTATAGTTCATTTGAGTCGAATCATAGTTAAGCCATCCGTGGAAATTTTTGAGTCCGTATTGGGATTTATGCTCAAATGTTTATTTTTACGTCATGAGCTGTTTGCTGTGGTTCGTACTTCTTTCAACACCTAGTGAATCATGAATTCGTCGTTTTCGTGTGGTTCGGCATTTGACTCTAATTGTGGTTCTTGGGTCCGTAAGGGATTTATACTCAGTTCCTCGTTAGGTGTTACTTGCTGGAATAGCTCGTCTATTTCGAACTTCTAGTGAAGCTAAAGCAAATTAAAGTTTCATTGCATTGCAACCGCGTTCTGGATTTGTTTTTTTGGCAAATTTGCGGAAGTATTGTAGCGTTTTAGTTGTGTATCGTTGTGACTGTGCTTTATCGATTAGGTACAATGTGAGGTCAAGTATGTTGCAGGGCTGCATTATAGTTTAGGTTAGGGTTTGGGACTGGTGTTCCGTTTCTGTTGTAACCGTGCGATCGACATAGTGCAGTGTTGCCGTCGAGTATGTTGCATGGTTGCGTTATGGTTTTTGTTAGGGTTTGGAACTTTGGTGTTCCGTTTATCGTTGTGGCTGTGCGATCGACAAAGTGCAGTGTTGCCGTCGAGTATGTTGCAGGGCCACATTATCGTTTAGTTTATCGTTTGGGACTTTAGAGTTCCGTTTATTGCTGTAGCCGTGCGATTGACAATGTGCATTGTTACCGTCTGAGATATTGTATGGTTGCATTTTCTTTTCGGTTATCGCTTTTGACTCTAGTTTTCGTTTATTGTTGATTGATTTTAGTTTTCGTTTATTGTTGAGACCATCTGTTGCTTGCGAACTTCAGGATTATGTTCAGTGTATTTTTTAGTGCAGATTAGAAGAAAAGGCCTTCGTCCTTTTCTTTTGGAGGAAAAGGGGGTGTATAGGGGGCTAATTTTAGTCGTATTTAGGGGGGCAATTAGCCTTTTGTACATCCAGATATAGCGGTACAATTTTAAGTTGAATGCATTTTATGTTTCATTATCAATTCATTGAGACTACTTTAACATGTAGATTGGCGATGATATTATGACGTCAGGTTGACTAGAGAACGTTTGATAACGAATTATAACAGAAATTAACATGACTGGCGACATATCATCTCTATAAGTGCGTGAGAAGAGAGTGTGTTTTTTTGATGTATAGAAGAGAGAACGCCTAAGAAAAATACAGATTATTCGTGTAAACTTTTGCAAGTCAGACAGACGAGGTCTGGCGACCGTATCAGGCACATCGAGCTGTTAAAACAATTAAAATAAAATGATTGAATATTCTAGCGAATAAAAGACTATTTATTTTGGGATTTTGGAGTTGGATTTGTGCTTTTCGTTTTGGAGCTATATTGTTTTTGGTTTGGAGTTTGGATTCTGCATTGTTTCCTGCTTCGATTCCTGTATTGATCGACCTTCCTAGTTTTCCTAATTCCCGAAAATTGATTTATTTTCCGTATTTCCATTGTTGGATTATTGTATTCGATTTAGTTAGTTTACCGTGTAAACATTAACCATAAAGGCGCCAAGCGCTTCTCCTAGTAGGGATTATAAGTTGCTGCTTTTGGATTTCCGTGTGGTTGTGTTGATTCTGGAATACGGGAATAATTTAATTTATTCCAGAAATTTTGAAGATTGTGCAATTATTCCGAAATTTTTAATATTCGCTATCATAAATGACGACGCATAAAGTATCCCAGAATTTTATCAAGTGTTTATCCCGGTGGGAAAGATATGGTACTACAATAGATCCCGAAAATATTAAAGGATCAAATCTAATATTTTATGAACATTTTACATTTCTGAATGTCGACCACTTTGAGTAGTACTGGGTAAATTTTAGATATTTACGTCAGAATTAAAATGATTAATGTTGCGTCGATTGTATTCCTGTAGGCTTTCTTGCACTACATTGGGAATTTTCTGGAATATTTTGAATCTTATTACGAATTAAGTTTGAATTCCACGTCGCCGGTCTCGCGATTTTAAAGTGTTTATGTCTCTCGTATGCTATGTATTTTCTTTTCAGGCTCCGGAATTTCTGTACAGGCCCGGATTAAGTGTGAAATAATTGTTAAAAATTAATTATGTGAAATTCGTTATCGTTCCGTATCGATTCATTATTTATGAAGAGTTTTTGTTGAGAATTTCGCTATTGTTAGGTTATCGTTTCACTATCGCTCGCTAACGTCACGCTACGTTTTGCGATTGAATAAGTAGGTTGTTCTGAGGCTTCGAGGCCTATTGAATTAGGAATTTTGTCTCGATTGTTGGAAGTTCCGTGAGGCCTGTGATTACAGTGCCGCTTTTATTTTTTTGGTATCTCGAATACTGTGTGTCCCGATATTGTGTTCGGAATCTATCGTTTGTTAGTATTTTATGTTAACTTATCGTGTGGTTTTGGCCATAGAAATCACCTCTGATTTTTTTCTGTTTATCTTGCTAAAGAAGTAACAGCGTTAGGCCTGGGATTTAATATAACTGTGATTGTGGTTCTGGATTCTGTTCCGGAATATTTTTCGAATCTCTTTTGGCCAACGTGGTTATCCTTTTTTGAATTATCCCTAACTGTGACCACTCTCTACGTCTCAGTTTGGACGACCTGAGACTTACGCAGTGTGGCCCTATAAGTTCTGGCGCCCTTTGATCTCTCGGTCGGTATCTGGCCCACTAAGTAATTTTCCATCGAGGTACGTCTCTGGTTAGGTGGTAGGGTAGACCGAGGCGAATCGGATCAATTTTTATTTGAGAACATAAAAATCATACTAAAGTGTAATAAATGTAACTTTTATTGACAAAATGGTAATCATTAACTATTCAGCTACGCAATATACGTTTTGAAACTTAAATTGTTTATACATTTTTCAAAATAATAACAAAAAACATGAAAGACAGAAATATCCGAATCGCCCCAATTCTCGGGGCGAATGGGATCATACACAACATATAACGAAATTAAAATTCTCTTCTTTGCAAACTCGTGTATGGTAATTTGTAAATCTCAGCTGCTCGACGTAAGGTTAACTCTTTGGAGAGAACCTTATTTACGGCTTCTCTCATTTTTTTCTTGACACCATTCTCTCCCATTTGTCTTTCTTTTGTACGTGCGAACCATCTACAATAAAATAAAATGTATAAATTTTCAGTAATGCAAAAAAAAAAAAATTGAAAAAGTGATCCCATTCGCCCCCGATGACGTGATCCGAATAACCCCAAATTAATGACTTTTGAAATAAATATTTTACACATTAACCTATTGTTGTGTCATTTTGAGTCAACATAATACTCTACATTGTCGACACAACATTGTTTTGTTTTGGCAGTTTCTATTAGCTACGCTTTTGAAACAAACAAGTAATTAAAAATTGTAATTTCGTTGTGATCAGACCTATTTTAGACTCGTCTTGATTAAATCAAATTTTGTTGTGTTTTATTTATTTATTATTAATTTTATATGAAGATCTACAATAATATTAATTCAAGTCAAAAAGATCTTTATAATTGGTGACCCCTGACAAGTGAGCACTACTTATACAATTTTTTTTCAAAATATTGTATCATGGACAAAGCTTTAGAAGAAACATAAATAATACATTCAAATGGAGAATTTTATTGGAAAAACGGATAAAAAGTGACATTTTTTAATTATTTTTTCGCAAACGCTTCATTTATTTTTAAGTACAATAAATTTATTTACTTATTTTCCTAAGTCACTTTTTCAGATTATCATCCATGGTAACTCTTTATTGATAATTTTTTCATTTTGACATTTATATTTTTTAATAATTTTATGCTTTTTATGCTCTTTTAACATATATTTATAATCATTCACATTACATTTCACAACATTATATCAAACAACTCAAATCTATATTTGCACTAATTGCACTAACACTACGAATTTTGAAATTTGGTATTTATAATTATTCAGTATTTAACATTTTTTATTTTGTCTATCAAATATTTACTTTTTTGATTTAGACATGGGTTTGCTGCCTTATTTTCCTCCGTGCAACGGATTAGCGACATGCTACCGTCATTTTTACGAAGCGAACAACTAGTTCTTATTCGTTATATTCTTTCAGGTTACTCCTGCTGAGGTCGATACACTCCTATTTATGTTTGTACACTTCCAGGATATTACCTGTTCTCCCTGTGTTTGATCATCTGCCTCGAATTGATACTTTTTGTCTTTTCAGCAGAATTATGTTCAACAATTTTTTTTACGCAAGCTCAAAGCAGAATGATGTTCAGCTGATTTAATTATTATTTACCATTATTTTTCATCAATTCGTAGACTTATTTTACTTCAGTTATTTACGTCTTCACGAACTTCATTAGTAGATTCCTGCTTTCGTCACGCCTTCTACAACGTGCCTAGCTGTTCTCAGATGAAGATCACCATGATATATTGATTTTTTTATCATAACAAACACTAGTATGTAATTACTAATGCGTAATAAACTATACATCTACTCTTTGGTTCCTTCCTGTGGGTTTTGCAGTTAGTTTTGAAAACTGGCCACTTTCATTTGTAATTTTCCCATGCGAAGGGGGGTGTTATGTTGTGTCATTTTGAGTCAACATAATACTCTACATTGTCGACACAACATTGTTTTGTTTTGGCAGTTTCTATTAGCTACGCTTTTGAAACAAACAAGTAATTAAAAATTGTAATTTCGTTGTGATCAGACCTATTTTAGACTCGTCTTGATTAAATCAAATTTTGTTGTGTTTTATTTATTTATTATTAATTTTATATGAAGATCTACAATAATATTAATTCAAGTCAAAAAGATCTTTATACTATAATATTGTGCTCAATAACTAAAATGTTTTCTTAAAAAGACTTCTTCCCAATCAATTTAAGTGTTATATTTCAAAGTTTTCACACAAATCCTTTGAGTGAAACAAAAAAACTGTAAAGTACGTACCTTAGATGAGCGCCAAAATTGTAACGCACACAAATACCCGACATGCTGGAAAGCAGCGCTGACACTGATTTACTAGTCGAATCAAAACACTGAAGATGGCGGTAGGTGCGGGGCGGAATGGAGGTCATAAGACGCCACTTGCTAGAGCATTCCGTTTCACGCGTTTTGAAAATATTAACGAATTTCTTATTTTGATCCGATTCACCCACTGATCCGATTCGCCTCGGTCTACCCTACGGAGTGTAGAGGTGACTTTAGATTAAACTAAATTATTGTGACGCACGATTTATTGTGTGCGTTCACATTTGTGTTGTCCTAAGTGTCGAGTGGTAGGTGGTTGGGTTTTTTATTGCCCATTAAGGGCTTTTCCTGTATTTAAATTTTAGAAGCTGCTTCCCAAAACAAGTGCGATCGTAACTAGATAATAATTTTTGTTTTTCGACCCATGACCCCGCGCCGTCGGTAGCTAGCCGCGCAACCGATTCAATTCGGGTCTTTTGAAGAAAAAGCACTTGCTATAATATATGTGTGTGTACACGATAACTCTCGACAGACTTAATCGATTGAAACGAAATTTGGTACACACATTGGAACCCATCACCGCAAGAAGCCTATTTAAAATGGGCCCAATCGGACCATTTTCAGGGTTGTATTTAGGGGTTCCAAAAAGTTTTTGGGCCCAAAAATACCGAAAAATTTGTCAGAATCGTTTCAAAATTGAAATTTAACTCTTTAGTAAAGATTAAAATGTGCTGCTAAAATTTTAATAAAATCGGCCCGACAGGACCGGACTTTCAAATTTTATGAAAACACTAGTTTGTTGATACGGATTTACTTATGGAAGGGTGTATTTAATTGGGTGTACTGATAAAATCCATGTCTAATATTGAAATTTAGAAAAATTTAATTATTTAAGGGATGTATTAAGGGGTTAAATTTTTTATTTTGTCAAAAACAAACTTAAGTTTACATAATAATGCCACAATGCCTGTATTAGCAAATACACTATATTGTCGGCAGGGTTTGGCACTGCGACCCGAGTTTTTCTTTTTTTTTATTAAAATTAATAATTTATTTATAATAATTATTACTTATTAATAATTTTCTTCTATGCGTTCCTATCCGATTGCGATGAAACTTTGGTGAGTTGTTGTGCGTACGCCCGCGAAAGTTTCTGAATTATAATAATTGGCCGGTCCGGATTCACTCGAGTGAAAAATGTGATCTCAGAAACTATTCATCCGATTGCGATGAAATTTCGGTGAGCTGTTTTAATACCTTCGCGAGGAGGGAGGATAATAAAACATAAATTCTAATCTCTGAAACTACTGAACCGATTCTAAAAATACTTTCACTAATAGAAAGCTACACTATCCCTGAGTGATATAGGCTATATTATAATTTGATAAATTTCTCGAGGGGAGTTCAAGCACAAGCGAGTAGGCCCTGCAGTTAGGGTCCATTCTGATTGGTCGAATATCCTATCCTGATGTTGTTTGACACACGCACACTCACCTAAACGAACGTAACTAGTGAACTCTATGTATATCCGATTAAAAAATGGGTTTTGTATGCGGAGAATGTTCAAACACATATTCTTCAAGACAGGCATTAATGTTCACAAAATTAGAATGAAAGCTTTAGATAAGACCCATTTTTTAATCGCTATCAACTATCCATATTAGTATACAGAGTTCACTAGTTAGTCGTTACGTTTGTTTAGATGTGTCTGCGTGTGTCAAACGACATCATGATGGGATATTCGAACAATCAGAATGGATCCTGACTGCAGGGCCTAGTCGCTTGTAGTTCAAGCTATGAAATTGTTTCACATCTGCCAGGCGTCCCACGATGGATCACATTTTTTTTGTAATTTTTGGGAAACTTAAGTTTGTAACTTCTAAACCAAGAGAAATACAGACATTTTCATTTTGAATTTACAGACATTGAAAAATTATTTTTATTTTTTGGGAAACTTTAAAGTGTCTTAACTTTTTGTATCGAAGGAGTTACATTTTACAATAGTTGTTTTTGAGATATTTGTGCAAACTTATTTTTCTGCAATAAACTTCGGAAATATGGTAATGGGTTTTTAAAACTTTTGAGTTTTTAGGCACGTTATTTTTTTCAGTGAATGAGTCGAATATATCGCAGGTTTATTAGGCTCTTGAATTAGTATATTTTCTGAAAATATCTCAATATTTTAACCGATCAATCTATCAATAATATATAAACTTAACGATAATTTTATTAGATACTCTACTCTGTTGCTCAGTTTATTTATGTATAACAGGGACAATGGACATATTGTGGTATTCTGTTTGTTTTCTTTTTTAATTTTCGTCTGTTGCTGCCGTCTGCCGTTGGGAAATTAAAACAACAACGTGTAGCGTGAAAACTTTGCAATAGTTTTGTTTTGCGCATCCATTTTGCAAGCGTGTGTTTTATTTTTCTAATCGTGAAAATTGCAGTGATGCGTCTTATTTTAAAACGCAATACATGCTATATGTTTATATTTTTCAGTAGGTGCTAACTGCATCTAAAGGGCTCAAAATTCAAATCCATCTTATTTTTGTTTATCGTAAATTACCTTTTAAAATTTCATTTTCATACGTTTCGTTTACGAAAATAAGCTTTATTTTTTCAGCTATCAAAAAAAAAAAGAAAATCGTCGCTTAAACTAAAAGGAAAATTGCTTTATGTAAAACTTAGCGTAAAAGTCGCCCTAAGCTTTCGAAACGTTGCATTGCCGCTCTTTCTGTGAAGCAGAAGACAGGAGAATGCGTTTTTATTCTGGACGTAGGTATATTGATGTTAAGGGTTTATATTCATTTTTATTTTTTCGAGGTTAATGCATTTATATATTTTTATCCAGAGTCTATTCAATTATTTTTTGACGTCCGCCTGAAATTATCTGCTCCGTAAAACGGAAAATGTTCTAGTAGTCTAAGAGGCAGCGTCGGATTTTCTTAAGTGTCTACGTAAAGGCAAAATAATCTCAACAATCCCTGTATTATAAGTGTTCCCCATTTGAGAATCTGTAAGTCTGGCCGCCTTTCTTCCTTGCGTTTTAGGTGGCCAGACCTTACGTAGATACGTACATGAAAAATTTTTTTTTTTTAATTATATCTAAATAAGTCTAACTACATGATAAGAATGACCACTTGAGCAGGCAATGTTATTTTATGTATTCGAAATTATTACTAATTAATCTATACCTACGTACTAATATTATAAAGAGGAAAAGTTTGTGAGTTTGTATGTAGGGGGTAATCTCTGGAACTACTGAACCGATTCTGAAAATTTTTTCACTAATAGATAGCTACACTATTCCTGAGTGACATAGGCTATATTTTATTTTTGGGTAATTTCTGTGGGATAGTAACAAAACGTAACTCTGCAACTCTTGAATTTTAGCGTATTGGCGGAATCCTATAATAAATATTATAAATATCACCAGCCCGGCTTCGCTTCGCAGAGGGGGATAATAAATTCTTAGCACCCAGGCGAAGCCGGACGGGACCGCCAGTATAGAATAAAAAAGTGTTGCATTATTAGATTATATCATTATAGGTACATGAAAAATTCATATTTTACTTGTCTAATTTCTCTGCCACCTAGAACGCAGGGGAGAAAGGCTGCCAGACTTACAGATTCTCAAATGGGGAACACGTATAGTATTTTTAATATTATTTTGCCTTACGTAGACACTTGACAAAAACGTCGCCAGCTCAAGCATTCTAAAACATTTACCCTTGTGGAAATTCATATAAGTGGAATAGAAATAACTTATCTATTAATTTCTTCTGCTGGTGTGGTGTTACTGAAAGACAATAAATATCGTCAGATACCGGACTGCTAACTTATACAGATATGCATACAATGTACTGCATATAGCAAGTGAAGTTTATGACTGTAGACATTTGTTTGTCTCATTGCAATTAAATTACACGCGTTCTGAATTCAGATTAATTAAAATGCAACTTCAACAGTGCACAATAAAATTATATTATATACTCATATAATCGTCCACGAATGTTGGCGCTGCTACGTGAATAACGACTTTAAAAATATTACTTGGCTGTTTAGTCTGGGTACATTGATCCGAGACCCAAACCTTTCGGCTCATATTCATCAATAATTTGTTTCTGATCTCACGATGCTCTTCTTTAAGATAGTGTTCCCCAAACTTAAATAAATAAGGACTAGTGTTTCCGTCTAGATCTAGACTTTCTAAACTCTTGTCTTGTCTAGATTTTCAAGACAAGACTTGCAAAAGTCTTATCTAGAAATTTTCAAGACAAGACACGACTTGCTTTATCTAGATCAAGACTTGCCAAAACTCTAGACAATTTTCAAGAATCTAGATAATCTAAGTAGTAGTAGGTAAATTAAACCACTCAGTTATTCTAGACTCTTGAAAATAATCTAGGGTCTTGATATTAGACAAGACAAGAGTTTTTTTTCTAGACCTAGACTTAGTGAAGTCTTGATATTTCAAGACAAGACTTAAGTGGTCTTGTCTTGATTTTTCAAGACAAGACAAGACTTTGAAAGTCTTGTCTTGTCTTGTTTAGACGGTAACACTAATAAGGACCTCTTTTTAAAAGAAAACTTTTTCATAGACTCATATCAGTGTTAAGGTACAATATCTATGATAATTCTCCCACAATTTCTGCTTATATTTTTATTTTATTTTTATTATCATTAAAGTGAATACATTATTAGTGTATTTGCCATATGGCACATACACTATTGGCGTCGGTCGGATGGCAGGACCTAGGGGTCGGACCAAAATTTCTCGACGTTTCATAGCCTCCTGAACAATTTGGCGCCATTTTTGGAAATGTTTATATATATATATATATATATATATATATATATATATTGTGTGTGTGTGTGTGTGTGTGTGTGTGTGTGTTCGCGGCATAACTCTCGAAAGACTTAATTGATTTGAATGAAATTTGGTACACACGTTGGAATCCGTCACCGCACGGAACCTATTTAAAATGGGCCCAATCGGATCATTTTAAGGGTAGTTTTTAGGGGTTAAAAAATATTTTTGGGCCCAAAAATACCGAAAAAATTCTCAGAATTGTTTCAAAATTGAAATTTAACCTTTTAATAAAGCTCAAAATTTGCTGCTAAAATTTTAATAAAATCGGCTCGACAGGACCGGACTTACAAATTTTATGAAAACACTTATAGTTTGTGGATAGTGATTTACTTACTGAAGGATGCATTTAATTTGGTACAGAGGTTGCATTGATAATAATACTGAAATTAAGAAAAAAAATATTATTTTAAGGAATGTATTAAGGGGTTAAATTTTTTATTTTATCCAAAAACAAACTTAAGTTTACGTATTAAAGCCACAAGGCCTGTGTTAGCAAATACACTATATTGTCGGCAGGGTTTTGGCACTGCGACCCGAGGTTTTTTTATGTAATGGAAAGATGTTATTAGCATTCAGTGTAAATAAATTCATTAAAAAAATATACATACTATACGTGTAATATAAGGATGTGTAAGAAAAAAATAAATGTCACTACCGGGACTCGAATCTGAAATTCCCAGTTTTGCTGACGACGTTAACAAACTATACTGATAGACGCACTATTAGATTATGGCTTGTCAGATTCTTTTCATGCAAGAAATAATTTACTAGTTTACTATCTGACGGGGTTTTTGGATATTGCGCCATCATATTTCCAGAAGTGAGCCACCCTGGAAACAATATGTGTAGGTCATGCACAGGTTATGCGTAGCGTGAAGGAATTATGGTCTGCAGGTGTGGGAACTCTTAATGGTTGAACAGACGCTAATGACCCTTGTTGTCGAGCGTCTATAATTCACAATTCAATTCAATTCTTAATGGTTGAAAGAAGTACGGCGTCGAAATGGAAGCGAGCAAAGCTTTAAGGAGAGGCTATCGCGTTGTTAGTTTTGGTCGACTATACTTCTAGAGATTTACATTGAAACAAAGATCTGGCATAAGGTAATGCAAAGTTGTACAAATTCATTGCACCTCGTAATCGTAAAAACGTGTACTATTAAATAATGTGCAGAACGGGTGAATTGCTGGTCGTTACAATTATTATTTGCAGCTAATTTTTCACTTAAATTGTCGTATCGAGACATTCCTTGACTCGTAATTGTTAAATATTTAACGCCAGCGACATCAAAAATGTCGAGCTGCCATATTATTCTTTGGCACTTTGATGCAGGGCCGGTCGTTATAATGTTGCAAGCGTTTTTCGAGTTTCTGAGTATTTTGCTTGATACCTAAACGGCAGAACGCATTTTTAGATTTTTTGTCTGTCTGCGAAAATATCTGGATCGGTTTTGAACAAAATTGGCACATTGCCCAAAAATAAAGTAGATTGTACTTTTTACCTGCTAGGATTTCGGTCAAAACCGACATTAGCGCGAGCGAAGCACCGAGAGAAAGCTAGTAAATATAATAAAATGTTTTGTGTATCTACATGAGTTTGTTTTTGGTACTATGATCTTTCTTGCAATAGCTACAATTTGGATATCAGTTCGCCTTTAAGTACACACAGTTAACCATGAACCACTCGATGTAAGAGAAATTTTGTTACGTTCTTCTTATATGTCCATATCGACTGGCGTATAACCATATACATAATATATTTAAATCAGTCTGCATAAAAAGCCGACCGCACCACACTGGGAGAATGGTGGGGTTGTGATGAGCGGGCGTCGCGTCTGTAGGTATCTAAAGACGTGCCTATATGTGACCGGGCGGAGTAGGATTGGCTATCATCAAATGACATCTCCAGTAACTTTACGTATTATGGTATAATATAGAGATATTTGAAAGGTTATCTCCTGGCTTGCAGACGGGCTATTTTTCTGCTCGTATCGTCTACTCAACACACACACACACACACACACAAATATGTATTCCGTAAGGATCAGTGTTAGACTGTTAGGTTTTACGTTATACATGCAGAGCTGGTTGCTGTAAACTGTATGTTATATCGTCAAAGAGAATGCATAGTAAGATTGGTTTTTGATCAAGAAAGACTGTCGTCGTAACCAATTAAAGAGTCCATAGTATACATTTTCGGTCATATTCGACCCGGTACGCATTCAAGTGTATTTTCATTAGACAAGACTTGCGCACAGTTTTCTCTAATTCTCTACCAACGGTTTACTAGTGTGGTATAATTAAATATTGATCCGGACATTTGAAACCACAAGCTAAAAATTGGTGGAAATGTCAAAGAATAGTGTTCTGATTGATATCCCAAACTTCCCAAAAAATTCATCTTGGTGAAAATCCCCCATCTTGAAAAAACCACGAAATTTTACCACCTTTATTACTTTTTTCGAAATATCTCAGAAACGGTCGACTTAAGCAATTCTTCCGCTATGTAATGTTTTAAAGAGGATTAGATTTCCTACAATTTTTATTCCCACAACTTTAGTATACCTTAAGGTACATCATACCAAATTTGGTGCTTTTATCCGCCAGGTATCTGTAATTTCAATAAGCCACCGCACTATTAAAAGTCGACAAATCCAATATGACGGCAGTTTTTTCAAGATGGCGGATTTTCCCCAAGATGAATTTTTTGGGAAGTTTGGGATATCAATCAGAACACTATTCTTTGACATTTCCACCAATTTTTAGCTTGTGGTTTCAAATGTCCGGGTTCGGGCAACTTTTTGTCGTATTTGACTGTACTATACAGAGAAAAACCATAGTCGATATTATCCAGCCCGGAAACCATGAAAACTTGGAACATAGTCGATATTATTTACCAAATAGATCAAACTACAACAGACAAGCTGAACCATACAACTTTTTAAAATATTACTCCAGTAATTTTAGATATAAAATAACCCACCTGCAGAAAAACTCCCAGTTAGCTGATTTTTTTTTATTTACCTTCGTTATGGTGTTTTAAAAAACGTGTAAAAAGTCCCCATCAATATCGTGCCGGCGTTGGCAGATATTCAAGTTCAAGTTCACGATAGACGGTTTTTAGCGAATTTCTCGGTTCAGTTCCATTTTTTGTAAAAAATGGTTATTATCAATCTTATAGAGGATGAAATTATCTACAACTTTTGTATAAACATTTTTTGTCTACGATTTATAGTTTTTCTTATTAAAGTACCCGCGGCTTCCTCCCCCTCGATTTTACATAACGGGATTATGCTGCTTCCCGAGGGCCTAACATAATGATTTGTACCATTATTTTAAGTTGAACTTAAAGCTAACGATTAATTATAATTTTATCGAAATTGATGCAGTAGTTCTCTACTTATAAGCAACCAAACATACAAATCGACAGCGCTCAAACAGACAGACAGACAGACAGACAATTTTTTTTCGAAAATACGATATTTATACTTGAAATCAATTATAAAAACCATTCGTAAAGTAATTTTGTAAAAAAAATTTACAAGGGTTGAGAGAGTGCGGATAAAGTACGAGTATGCATTTGCATACCGTATAACGCACTCTAGTAATAGTAGCCACATTTTTAATTTTTTTTACAAAATTCCTTTACGAATAGTCTTTATAACAATTATAATGAGTATTCGTAAAGGAATTTTGAAAAAAAAAATTAAAAGTATGGCTACTCCGAGCTATATAATTGATGTCAAATATAAATATCGTCAAATATAAATATCGTATTTTCGAAAAAAAATTGTCTCTCTGTCTGTCTGTTTGAGCGCTGTCGATTTGTGTGTATCGATATGTGTTGTTAACTTGTTACTCTGCAGTACCAAAAATAAATATTAAATTCAAAATATATAAACCAGGAATAACTCAAAAACACACTTCTGGAACACAAAATGTTTTGTCAGCGTAATATTTGCACGATACATTTTTGCTACATCGATAACTGTGCAATCTGAAACAGGACATACACTTACAAACGTGGAGTTAAAATCACGAGATTATAGAAAATACGAATATCAACATGTAGGCCATCGATTTACATTTTGTTCAAGCTTCGTTTTTTTTTGCTGAACCGCGTGTTTTGCTGCTGAAGGTTTCTGTAGTTCGTGAAATTGTCGGTGCAAATAGATCTATGAGATGTGTGTTTTTGTGTTAGCTGTATCCGAATTTGTTTCAGACATATGCTTGTGTATTTTTTATTATGATCTATTTTATTCAGAGCCGTATCGCTTACAGAGCTGTATTATTGAATATTCAAGTATAATTTGAGTAACGTTTTCTTTTTAACACGCTTATATTAGTTCCACCTGTATGTATGTTTGTATCTAAGTAACGGATTCTTTGAACGCGATTTTCACCCACTTCAAAACTTCAGATTGAACTGAAACTTTGCACACTTATCAAGGACCGATGACAATACAATAATTCAATAAGTTTGTCCCATTATCCTGACCAGGATCTCCAGAACTAAAAAAATAAAAATAAATTATAATTTAAAAAAACTAAAAAACACGCTTTAATGAACTAAAAAGTAAAAAATAATTAATTTTATTGTAAGAAAGTGTTGGTAGTATGAAAATATGGTACAAAGCACCCCACGCTTTTTTACAATAAAATTAATTATTTTTTACTTTTTAGTTCATTAAAGCGTGTTTTTTAGTTTTTTTAAATTATGATTTATTCCTCTCAAGCGCTTGATATTTGTTTGGTGCTAAACGATCCATGTTGGTCGTCCCACGCATTAAATTTTGGTAATTTTGAACAGTGCATGTTATTCCTCATACATGACCAAATAATGTAAACCAACTTTTCCGTTCTTATACCCTTCCTCTTAATTGCAAACAAGGATTAAAGAAATGTATTTTTTTAAAGACGCGTAATGATGACGTGGTCCGTGGAAGATCAGTCACACTTCATTATCTGTAGAAAGAGATATAAATCACTTTGCTTTCAATTTAATAGACTAGTGGACGACACAGAGTCAGCCAATCATATAGGCTGGTCGATGTGACGCCATTTTTGTAGCGGCATATTTCCGTGTTTAAAAAAAATCAGGCATATAAAAGGGATCTCCGTAATTATAATAGACAGAGGAAAACAAAATATTTCTTATGGGCTCTTTTTGGAGACAAATTCAGCATTGTACTTACTCAGAATGTTAGTGACATGTTACGTTTTCGAGCTATAACCGAAAATGGAAATTAACCTGATTTTTATAATTCTACGTACTTTGTTGTTAGTCAGAATTCCAAAAAACATAACGTACCTATATAATTTTTACATATGTTTTAAATATTTAGAAAATTATAAAAAAAATCTGATTGCGAAGATTTTTGATATTTGCGATAATTTTTATAAATATGACCGAACCTTTTAGGACGCCCTGTACAAAATAAAATAAAATTTTAAAGGAGTCAAGCGAGAAACCTGAAAACGTTTCTGTTATTATTAGATTAAAAATGCAATAGTTAATACTACTGTTGTGTCTTTTTGAGTCAACATAATACTCTACATTGTCGACACAACATTGTTTTGTTTTGGCAGTTTCTATTAGCTACGCTTTTGAAACAAACAAGTAATTCAAAATTATAATTTCGTTGTGATCAGACCTATTTTAGACTCGTCTTTATTGAATCAAATTTTGTTTGGGTGTTTTTATTTATTATTAATTTTATATAAAGATCTACAATATTATTAAATCAAGTCAAAAAGATCTTTATAATTGGTGACCCCGACGTGATCAAATTATAAAGATCTTTTTGACTTGATTTAATAATCTTGTAGATCTTTATATAAAATTAATAATAAATAAATAAAACACAACAAAATTTTATTTATTCAAGACGAGTCTAAAATAGGTCTGATCACAACGAAATTATAATTTTGAATTACTTGTTTGTTTCAAAAGCGTAGCTAATAGAAACTGCCAAAACAAAACAATGTTGTGTCGACAATGTTAGAGTATTATGTTGACTCAAAAAGACACAACACTACTATAAATGATCCATTTAAGATCTTTACTGGAAAGCACCTATTGAATTTCATAACCTAATCCCTTCATCAACGCAATATATATGATGTACCGATAAATTTCCACCGAATCTACCTTTTGTGTTTAGTCGCCTCATACGTTACTTTAGAGACTGTGTGAAAGTGTTGATCTATTTTTTTCTTTTTTGTTCAAAAATTCGCTACACGTAACGTAACATTGCGGTCAAGAAGATTTCTTTCGATCCTTCGTTTGAAGTCAGTCCTGTGGAATGGGATTGCAGTCGACAACCAGCGGCGTATCGTGTAGTATTGGTCTCAAAAATACAAATGAACCATAACTGTTCGATGTAATTGTGTACAATTTTTACATTTTATTTCACGTGGGGTGTGGTTTACATCCTCTGTATATATCTGTTAAGATTCCTTACTTAATTCAAATTTGGTTAAAGTGGTATCTTATTAAGAATGGTACCTTCTTTTTATAATTTTATATTATTTTCTAAAAACCTGATGATGTATACCTTGAGTTTTTTTATTATATTAAAAACATCTTGCCAAAGGATGATTATTTCTATTCTTTCTGACTAATTCTATAGTAATGCATGTCGAGTTCTATGGTTAATAAATTATTTTCTGAAATCACTTTTTTATGCAATTTTATTTTACAAGTATTGATTGATAAGTTTGATGCGAGACTATATATAAAAAAAATCTTTCGAGTGAATGGTTGCTTTTAAGTACTATGAACAGTTATGGAAATTTTATGTTTTGTATAAAATTCCAATTTAAAATATAATATGCATAGGGCCTTGCCTTTGCAGCGTTGAAAAATGAAAAAGTTTTGATTAGTTAAATATTTGTAGTTGTGTCATGAACCGCCTGTTCGCGGCCACTGTATTTGTTCTTATGTAATTTGTCCTCCAGAACCTCTAGAATAAAGACGAAAGTTTTTGCGCCCAACAAAAACGTGTAATAGTTTCCCTGTTTGAACAGATCCGTTTGTATGTATGAAATGCATGTGGCTGCCCGGTTCACCTACAAAACCACCCCATACCTCATTACCGACACGGCTGACACCGCCCCTTGCATTGTCATTCCGTTCAAGTCACTCGACGTTTCACGGAGTAGGCCAAGTATGAGATTGCTGTTGGCCTCGAGCAGTTCGCTGCTAAAGATAGTGGCACACTCTGTACGCTATCGCGTCAGATTGAATCCGATAACATTCCGTTCGAGTCACTCGACAGTTCACGAAGGAAGCTATAAGAGTTGGTCTCGAGTAATGTACAGTTTAAAGATGATGGCACACTACTCGCTATCGTGTCAAATCGTAACACTCCGTTTAGGTCACTAGACACCAGTTCAGGAAGTCTGTGATTGATTTTAAATTGTAGGCATGTGTGTGGGTATATGAATGGAGATGGTGAAATAAAATTGTTAAACAATGATTTTGAATCTTTATTGAACGATTTGATTTCTACAATTATAAATATTATACAATGTCATCAGATTTATGTAAAACATCAGCACGTCTTATTTCAGTGAAATGCACCGTGAATGTTGTTTGCACAATGCCCAGAGTTAAGTGGCCTTGTAAATCGCTGAAAAACTGTTTCCTGTACGAAGTTGCCGCTACAAAGTAATCGACAGCATAAAGATAAACTTACTCATTGCCGTGTCAGATTGAATCCGATAACATTTCGTCCGACACTCGACACTTCACGACGCTCTGAAAATGTGGTTGGTCTTGATCAGTTCGGTGCTAAAGACGGTAGCACACTCTGGACTCACAGTATGCTTTCGCATTAATTCGAATCCGATAATATTCCGTTCCAGTTACTTGATATTTCGTGATGCTATATGAGATTGCGGTTGGCTTAGGCCTTTATAGAGCATTCAACTTTTTCAAGTTAAATTTTGGCAAAATCGACCAGAAAATGTGGTTTCGAAGATGAAGCTGGAAGTAGTAGGTATAAATGCATGCATACACAGTTTAGATGAAATAACGGCTTAATTATTGATCAGTTATTTTTTTAACAAGGTCGATTCAAAATTCTACAATGTTAAGTCATAATCCAAGAGCATTGAACCATAGATTTTCTGACAATGTGTTGTGCATGAATCTGATAGCATTCTGTCCGAGTCATCCGACATTTCACTAAGTAACATTTCGTTTGAGACTTGATTCAGAGGCGTCCTAGAGACGATGTATAAGTTTCGAAAGGAACGAGAGGTATACACCGTTTTAAAAAAGTACTTCCACATTTGATACTATCATGTTAATTCAAGCACAATTGTTCTGTTGGATTATAGCAATTGATAGGATATTTTTAGAGTCTAGCTAACGTTTTTTTTTCCGAATAGGCATCAAGTTTTGGGTAGATACTCACCGATCGGTGTTTCGCTAATTCGAACGCACAGTTTTGTCGGATTGTAGGTAGCGATCGAATAATATGCAGGCAACTTTAGATGTATCTATCTCTAGGTATGTAGGCATGGCTTATGAAGTCTGAAAGACACGAGAGCTACTATATGTATAGAGAGTTGATGGGCGACTTGGTTTACCCGTTCCAACATAAGGCTAGAACATCAGCTTATTGATCGAATCGTTTGTCTCATCTACTGATCCTGTATATTACTTCATGAATTACTACCTAATCCATAAAGAAACTTGCCTCTCTTTTAGTTTTCCTCCTGTGTATTTAGACACACACACAGGCGCGTCCTTTTATGTTACAAAATAAGGATTCTGAAGGATTCTTTTTTACTATACACTTTCTTGTGTATATATTGTTTTATTTTCGCCATCTTTAACGTTGCTTCTGTTTTTATGCTTTGATTAACTGTTTTGATAATAGACGATTTTTAGGGTAGTTTTATTTTTTTATGAAAATTGTATGGGGATTTTGCTAAGGACGGGTGAGGTGCCTAAAAGTAGCATTAAATTATATATTTTCCTAGAAATGAAACGGATATCCGGTATCCAGCCGGATACCGGATAATAGGTCAACATCCGGCGGATACCGAATTTTCAAAAAATTACGAATATTTCATAACATTGACTTTATTTATTTTACATATATAAGTCTAAACATAAATAAAACCACTATATCTTCTTCAAATCAAAACAACGTTTAATATTCTTTTAACAAAAAAAAAATTAGTTCTCGTACTTAACTAGACCTATAAACAGGCGATCTTTTCTTTACCGATGGCATCATTCGCTCACTTCACTCATGAACAACAGATCCCAAATTCATTCGAATCCGCCGGGTCGCTCAGATCTACATGTTACGATATGGCAATGGTTTCGGTTGAATATCCGGCTTCTTGATATCCGGCTGTGGCCTGTTAACCGGTATCTGGCAAAACAGCTATCCGTTTCATCTCTAAATTTTACTTAAGAAGAACAAACGATCTAACTGATACATAATAATATAGTAGTAGGTAAAGATTAAAATTGCAACAATGAGAATCAAAAAACTTCCATGACAACGTCACTGATTCGGAGGATTCAGTTACTATCCAGTGCCGGCCTTTGGGAGGGAAGGCAAGGTCGGGCCGAAAATCTAGACTTTTCTGCTTTAATTGATTTTGCCAATAATAAAACTTACTTCATATATTAAGTGAAATTTAGATTAAGATTTGAATTTATTTGTGATATTTGTATTAAGTCATTATTTTTAATCTAAAAGTTACATCGTTTTTTTTTTAAATTTGCCAAGAAGATTAAGGCCGGCACTGCTACTATCAGAATGCGAGTTGGTCCAAATCAGTGAACCAAAGCTATAAAACTGTTCTTATTATCAATACTAAAAAACTCGGGTCGCAGTGCCAAAACCCTGCCGACAATATAGTGTATTTGCTGATAATTGTGGCTTTATTATGTGAACTTTAAGTTTGTTTTTGAACAAAATAAAAAATTTAACCCCTTAATACATCCCTTAAAATAATATTTTTTTTTCTTAATTTCAATATTTTTATCAATGCAACCTCGGTACCAAATTAAATACACCCTTCAGTAAGTAAAGCACTTTCTGCAAACTAGTGTTTTCATAAAATTTGTAAGTCCGGTCCTGTCGGGCCGATTGTATTAAAATTTTAGCAGCACATTTTAATCGTTACTAAAAGGTTAAATTCCAATTTTGAAACGATTCTAAGAATTTTTTCGGCATTTTTGGGCCCAAAAACATTTTTCAACCCCTAAAAACCACCCTTAAAATGGTCCGATTGGGCCCATTTTAAATAGGCTTCGTGCGGTGATGGATTCCAACGTGCCTACCAAATTTCGTCAAAATCAATTATCTCTTTCGAAAGTTATAGCCCGTACACACACACACATATATATATATATATAAATAGACATTTCCAAAAATGGTGCCAAAGTGTTCAGGAGGCTATGAAACGTCGAGAAATTTTGGTCCGACTCCTAGGTCCCGCCATCCGACCGACGCCAATAGTGTATGTGCCATATGGCAAATACACTAATAAAACCGAAAACGCCGAGTATAATCAGTATTAAAGAACCTGTTAAAAAATGTACTACCTATGCAGTATGCACTATATGTATGAATAGTTTATTGAAATGTTACATTTTTTTAGGCTAACCTTGCATTTTGAGTAGGACAAGGTTTTTTTTTTCGTCGCGAAGGGGAGGTCGGCGACCCCCCCATTTGGCCGCCATCTTGAAAAAGGAGTGTTAACAGGTTTTGCACTATATCTCCATTACGGTATTTCTTACAGAAAATTAGTAGAGACGTTTTTTGTTTAGAATCGAATTTTCTACAACTTTACTAGACACTTTTTGTCGTAAATTGAGTAATTAAAAAGAAATGCCTTCTAGAAGATAGAATATCTTTTGTTTTTCTGAAATTGAAAGAAAAAAAATATAATTTTTTTTCTTTCAAAGATTTGCCGTTACGGAAATAGGTACAGGACAAAACCTGTTAGCACCCCTTTTTCAAAATGGCGGCCAAATGGGGTGGCCGCCGACCCCGAAAATCAATTTTAAACTTACACCCCCCTTACAACGGTAAAAAAAAATCTTATCCTACCCAAAATGCAAACCTCATGTAACATTTCAGTGGACTAGATTCTAGAAGGTTATTTTTTGTTTGAGCTTATATTCTCTAATTTAACAAATGTGAATTTAAAAGGAAAATACTGTGCAATTTTGTAGCGAAATGGCTATATATAAAATGCATCTTCCGTGTACGTTATAAAAGGAGCAAATTATGTTTTGTATTAATATATCTGTTGTTACAAGGAAAAGTGGTTTATGTTAAAATTTCGGTAAATAAGAATAGAGAATTTTTTTTGTTTCTCTTGTGACCGTGTTACAATAGTGATACGAATTTTCAGTATTTGTTTCTATGGAAAGATGTCTTTCACACAATTAATTTGAATTTTGTTCAACTTGTCGATTACAACGCTCATGTAGGTAGAAAGATATAAACCGTTAGGCCGACCGCACATTTCCTACATCGGATCCGATTGTCTGAAACGATTTAAAATCGGACCACTACCCCACACTACCGACAAAATAGTATAGAAAATGGACGACGGAGAGTCATTGGCAATTGCTTTTCTACTCTCACAACGAAAAAAAAAATAAAACGTCGCTATTGGATACATCCTTTGAATACAAAAAGAGTTCAAGAAAGTCGGACGTCCGATCCGATGTCGGATCGTAAGTGTGCGATATGGTCATATAAACTCATAGATATTTGAGCGTCAGACACCCGGATCCGACAATCGTTTCAGACAATCGGATCCGATAGCAGGAAATGTGCGGCCGACCTTACACTCACTAAGTTTAAAAACATTTTTAGAAATAAAAACATAAAAGTTAAAAAAACTAAAATCTAACTACGTAAAAGAAGTAAACAAGCTTCCAAAATGAAAGTGAGTTAGTTAATGTACATTATAGACGTTCGATAACTATGGTCATTAGCGTCTAATCCAATATGAAAAGTAGTCAGGCAAGACGATATTACCTAAAGTTTTATTAACTAGCAATGAGATGACACTGAAACAAATATCTTTTTACCCCACTACTTTTCATATTGGATTAGACTCTAATGACCATAGTTATCGAACGTCTATAATGTACATTAACATTTAACAAACTAACTTTCATATTGGAAGCTTAAGAGGAAGAATATAAGTACGAAAAAGTTGATTTACATTATTTGTTTATGTCCTTATATATAATGGTGAGTACATATTTGCAAATCAACGTACATAATATATACCAGCTTGTTTCCAGGTCTAGGAAAATTTCCCACTGGTTTGGGGAAAAGCTGAAATATAGTCTTTATTTGTTCTTATCTACAGAAATTCATCAAAAATCCTACAAATTTAATAAACTGATAATAGAAAATGGGTCCTGTATTGGCAATTTGCAAAAACATACAAATATAGGGTCGTCCCACATATGGTTATAAGGAATAATAGCCACTGTTCAAAATTGTCAAATTTTGATATTATGTGGGGACGACCCTATATTGTTATGTTTTTGCAAATTGCCAATACAGGACCCATTTTCTATGATCAGTTTATTAAATTTGTAGGACTTTTGATGAAATTATCTAGATAAGAACAGATAAAGACTATATTTCACCTTTTCCCCAAACCAGTATGGGAAATTTTCCTAGACCTGGAAACAAGCTGGTACATATTATGTACGTTGATTTGCAAATATGTATTACCATTATATTTTTATGACTGGCTGTATAAAAGCATTTGCAAGCTTGTAAAGCGATTTCTTCCATTTGTATTTATACGGCAATATGAAATAGTCTTAAATTAAATTAACCGACAGAAAATAGCTTCTTTTCTAATCAATAGATTGCTTTATCTCAGATGTGTTCAACTTTAAAAAGTTTGGTTTATTATATTTTATAGATTAAATAAACGAAACTGAATCGATGTGCTTCGTTCCTCGAGTTTCCTAAAAATATATTTTACGCAGTTGAATAGGACGCCTAAATAAACATTGCCACCAATTTTCGAGAATAGAATAGATATTTATTTTTGACAACAAAATTAGATTATAAAAACATCACAAGTGTAATGGTAAAATGGACTAATTTCGAACTCAATATCTCTCGGATGAACATCGGTTTTCCCGTAGATTTGCTTGCCTTATTATCGATTTTGAAACGTATCTTAACTCTGTACTTTAAGTTTCGATACCAATTGATAGTGTATATCAATTTTAATTAAAATCAATCTAGTCTTTTTCGTGTGATGCCGGTACAAATAGAGAGACAGACGAACGTTTTGAAACTACGTTCTCTCGTCTTGGTATCATAAAAAATATCCGAAAACCCTGCAAGTTAACAAAATTACAGACAGAGATCCCATTACCGTTTTATTTGTATGCATTGATTAAATTTTATGTTAGGTTATAAAATAACAAATATTTAGGAATTATCTGTTGGAATTATTCAGACCCAACGATTTTGTGTTGACCAGGCCTTGACGTCGCTTTTTGATACTACGTACATACACGTACATAATATACAAATGGTATTATCCGTTCTTAGTACTAGTTTCAGTAATGGTTTTAGGGAATTTACGAATGGTTGTATTATTTGTTTACATTGCAATATTCATATAACGTGCGCATATGTGTTACAATAAAATACCTACTCTCGTAGGTTGGTTTTCATATCTACATTTTATTAAAATGTAAAAGCACCTTATGTGAACTTTCGAAGAGAATTAATCATCTTGGCTTAAGGATCAAAACTAAATAAAACCGTTTAAAAAAAACACGGCGATACTGATGTTTCAAATTTGCATTTATTGCTTACGTTTCAGAAGATTTTTTTCCATCTTCATGATAAGATAAACAATAATTTACAATAGTGAAGTAAAAATATAAATTAAAAATTAATGAGTAAGGCCCTATATTCCCTATTTTTGCAAAATTTTAGGCTCAGTAGTTTCGGAAATAAGGCGGGTGAATGCTCGATGTTCGTATATTTTCTTTAATATCTTTTAAACTATGCATTTTAAAATTATAAAAAAAATATTTGTATCTCTCATAACGAGCCCTTTCATTTGATATGTAATATGATGCATTTGAAATTTTTTTTTAATTTTCTAATTTGCCCCCTAAAATGAACCCTCAAAATCAGAATTCGTTTGTCTACGCTATATACGTCCGTGATTGGGCCAGCGAACTCTATATAGGTATAAGTACCAAATTTCAACTTTTTCGTCCAGTAGATTCGGAGAAAATAAGCTGTGACAGACAGACGGATGGACGGACAGACAAACAGACACGAGAGTGATCTTATAAGGGTTCCGTTTTTTCATTCTGAGGTAGGGAACCCTAAAAATTGAGCAGAAAAGTCCTTGGACATTTTTTGATCCGATGTACCGTAATTAATTAAATTTACGGTACAGTCTGCTCAATTTTTTCCTTTTTTCCCTCTATTTGAGACGTCCTGTATAAATTCGTCCTTATAATGCCTGAATTTGCACTTTACCGTAATATTTAAATACATTTAAAAATATAACATTGATCTGACAAAGTGACATTAGTCAAGGCGCGTGGTGGATCAGTGAAGTAAATATGTAATTATGCATTTCACCACGAATAACAAATGTTGAGAATGTGTCCTCTATCTACGAACATAACTAGTATTTCACAATACTCGGTCTCTATACCGAATTTGATCACAAAATTTAGGTTTTTTCCAGAGCATATATGAGCAGACATAATCAGACACAAGCTGTGTCTGTATGCCCTGTATTTATCTGCCATAATATTATGTAATCTACTTATGTTCACTATGCAGTATACCATGTCCTTTTTGCATTTAAATGTTATTAAATTTATTCTAAGATAGGGAATTCCGTTAAAACTGTCATTATAATGCTATATCGAATCTGTGAGAAAAATTAACGGTTTCCTGGACGAAGTCGCGGGAAAAATCTACTGTAAAATAAATTCTTTGAAGATAGCTCCTTGTGGGGTTTCTAGTGAAATTATAGATTTTTTAAATTAGAAATATAGGACTTCGGTATTAAGGCCATTAGTTCCAGGATTATTGGCCTTTAATAGTTGTATAATCGAAATTCCTAATTACAAAAAAAAATACCTTAATAACGAGTAAATGCTGAAAAGTATTTCTGCTGACTCCATTTTGTCGTTAAATTTTCTAAAATGGAACATTGTTTTCACAGAGTAGGTACAGAGTATGTCTGATAGATTTATATTTCAGAACATAACTTTCCTAGTTCATGCTCATAGTAGGTAATATTGATCATTTAGATTTTAGAAAGAGCAATAACATTTCAAGATGCTAGTTGCATATTGCTTGAACATTGCTTAGTTGGTATTATTGTATAAAAGTAGGTATATTGCCAACTTAGATTGTGTCGTGCGGGTGAACTATTGATATATCGCCATTTTATGTCCAATTCCTAGTTCTTTATGTAGGACCAGTGCCGTGCCGTAATGCCGTTCTCTCATCAATAATACACGACTACAATGTTATTATGTACTTTCGAGGTCTCCACATATCGTTTCAAACAGTCCTTGTATACCATCAGAGATACCGAGTTGTTGTTTGACTGCTAATAAGTTGTTTACATTTGAATATCGTCACGATAATATAAGAGAACGGCCCAAGTGTTTGATCCTAAAAGAGTATGTCATACCCAACATAATCCTTTACAAAAATCAAAGCATCACGTCTCATCGACAATGCACCTGGTCATTCTAAAATGATTGGCCATTTTCTGGTACGACTTTCAAAGTAGATTTCAGACAAACGTTCTTTTAGCACTGAATTACCATGGAAAGTATATAGAAAAATAATTCCGTGCTAAAAGTCCTTTGAAAGTAGATTAAAGTGTTGAAAGTCCTATTAGTCCAATCAAATAGTCGAAAAAATTGGTCTGAAATTGCGTTAATTAGAAGTTTGATGAAATTTTAATGGTAGATAGGGGGTGTCACTAGAACACTCCAGCCGAGTTTCCCCCCTCGGATTCCGCAAGGGGTGGCCGCCATCTTGAATTTAAGGGATGAAATCATATATCTCGGTAAATACTGCTTGTACGTAAAAAATTATTATTACAAAAATTATTAAGGAGGATGTATCCAACAACTTTTGTTTGGAAATTTTTTTGAAATATCTTATTATTCAAAAGTTATAAATTCTCAAAAATGACACTGTTGGGGGTGGAAACGGTTTATTCGATTTTACAACAAAACGGTCAATCGGGGGCGAAAAATGGTTATGACAAAAGTTGTAGCTTTTGAGTTTCTCTACAATATACGTGTGTTCAACATTTTTTAACTTCTATATTTAACAGTGTTTGGTGAATACGGGCCTTAATAAAACATTTAACTCTGTGGAAGCTGAAGTGTGGGTTTTTGCGTGCATTTCCTATATCATTCCGACTTTTAAAAAAATGACAATAATGTCTGAATGAATCAATTATTGAAGCTCGGGTAACCCCACAGCCGACGTTTATGTTAAATGCACAAACATCGCTGTATTTTCCCGTCCATGGCATAAAGCTATTGTAGATATCCGTCTGTATCTTGAATTGATACGGAATATTGAAGTGCATTGGACCAATAATAATATCCTGCTATACTGAATCGATCATATTAAACGTCCACAATAGACGGAATAATACAATATAATGTTATACAGTCTCAACACTCTCTGCTATGTGTACAGAATGTTGTAAAACAATTGAATCGCAAAGATTTCTATCTTTAAAATTGAAGTCACTTATCATTAAAAAATGTTTTTTTTACCTTAACTTTTTTTAGTTATATTCTAGATATGCATTTGAATCGGGAACTCTATTATCTGACAAGAGTAAATGATTTGTAAGTGAAACTTTAAAACCTTGTTTTTTTCGTTCGTTTACGCATCTCGAGGTCACGTCACGTTCAATTGAAGCGATCAACCAGACCCTGAGACCAGTACTCATCGAAAAGCAGCGACGTTTATGTTCATAACTAATAACTATTGTCCGACTGCATACAAGTGTGATGGTAGTTGACCAGACCAGTACTCATCGAAGTGGAGTGAATTCATATAAAATCACGATAGTGTATAATATATTGTGATATAAAATTAACTCTCATTTATTGCCAAAACATTATTTTCACGAACTGCCGGTCTCTTTATAAAATTTATGATTTGGAAATTGTGCATTTTGAGGTCAGAGTGAATTCAGGCGCGGATCCAGATTTTCGGTCGGGGAGGGGATTTTATGATAGTTACCTATCTTCCAGGAGATTCGTTCTGATTTTGTGATTTGTGTGTATGAAACCAAAAATTGGGTAAAATATTATTTAACTATAATCTATATAGGTAGGTACAGGGTGAGTTCGTCCACCCGTATCAGTCATTTTTTTCGTGAACAGTTAGTCGTAGAGTGTTGTGTTAAAAGTTTGTATCATAAAAGCCCTAATAAAGAATCGAATGGTGATAATTTTTTTTCCGGGAAGGTCTGCTTCCCTATTAGTTTGCTCCAGAATGTTCAGAACTCTGGAATTATAAATGTAACAATAGGTCGAAAGTGATATTGTTGAAAAGATCTTTAAAAAATAAGCAAGTTTTGTAGGAAAATTTTTTTTATTACTGCCACCCCTGTAAATTTCTATAAGTATAAATATAAATTATTATATGTTCAAAACTACGGAATGTTAGATAGCACGATAGGTTGAAAGTGGTGCTGTTGAAAAGCTCTTTAAAAAATAGGCAAGTTTTGTAGGAAAAATTATTTAATTACTGCCACCCCTGTTAAGTAACAATCGTTTGAAATTATTAAATTAAAATTTTATAATTTAAAAATCTAGCAACCTTAGACATTGTCACAAGTGTTCAAACTGTCTTCCATTTACTCTTTAATACATACTACTGAGCTCTTCTGGTTACACTGTGGTCTGTGAGTGTATCTAAGTACTTCTTCAGTGTTTAATCATCGATAGATAGGTAATTAAATTTTAAATGCCGACTTTTAAAATTAAGTTCGTTATTATATGACATTTTAATTTAGTAATTTCAAACAAATATTACTTAACAGGGGTGGCAGTCATAAAAAAATCCCTACAAAACTTGCTTATTTTTTAAAGATCTTTTCAACAATACCACTTTCGACCTATCGTTACATTTATAATTCCGGAGTTCTGGACATTCTGGAGCAAACTAATAGGGAAGCCGACCTTCGGGAAAAAAAATTATCACCATTCGATTCTTCATTTGGGCTTTTATAATACAAATTTTTGACACAACCCTCTACGACTAACCGTTTTCGAAAAAAACGACTGATATAGGTGGTCTGACTCATCCTGTATACAGGGTATTTGATTTCAACCAACATATTGACTTTAAATTTCTCCATTTAAATTACACTGATTTCAAGTTATATCAAATAGTAGACTCAGCTCATAAAAACCGTGAAAACGTTATTTTTGCCGTGCTTTTAGATAAATTTCAGACTTAACCTACTATTTGATATAACTTGAATTCAATGTAATTCAAATGGAGAAATTTAACATGTAAAGTCAATTTGTTGGTTCAAATCAAACGCACTGTATATATAGTCAAGGCTCGGGGGAGGCAATTGCCCCCATTGCCCCCCCCCCCTCTGAACCCGCACCTGAGTGAATTTATAAGTGATCTCCGCCTACACAAAAAATGGTGTGGGTGCTCGAGCACTAGTACATTCATGTAGTTGACGCCTATGCAAATCACTGAAGATATTTGTCCCAATAATGAAATTTTATTTAAATTAACAATGAAAGATAAACAATCAATATGATTAATTTCCCTAGACCGTAACTAAATACATAAGAATATCAGACGACACTATCGCCATGATATTATATAGAAGGCTATACTTATAGGAAAAATGTAAATGCGCCGCCGGGATTCGAACCCAGAACTCCCGATTTCGCGTCAGGAAAGTTTCCACTTACTACACAGTGCCCGACAGTGAACATTTAATCTTTCCTATATATATAGCACGATCTGCAAATCCAGTAACTGCGAGAGCTATTAATTTTATATAACGGATATTAATTAGAGGTGAACATAGATTTTATTTCCAATTTTATCAGTGAAACTGCATTTTACTTTTAACAATTTTTATGAGTTTTTACTTAAAAAAAACCAACAATGTCAACACCATGTTCATTAATCGATCAAACAAAATACTGAAAGAAATTGACAGCATTTTGACTCTGAAGATGGTATGAAGAATACCAAAACGTTAGTTATTAAATGCAAATTTTGAATTAATCAGTATTGCTTTTATTGATCCTATGTGCCAAGGAAGTGCTCACTTCCGACAATTTCTACATTAATTTTATAACAACATTACAATGAATGCTGGCTTTCTAAAAATGACTGGAACACACATGTGTGTTTTGAAATTTTTTTTGTTTCTTTTTGTGATCTGTCGTGTGTTCCGTTCATTCATTGAAATGAATCTTTCCAAGACGTCTGTGCTGTGTGCTGGAATATGCACGTTCTGTAACATTTTCCTTGTCAGGTGACATTTACTGTGCAAACAATTCATTTGTCTTCAGGATGCATTGCTCTCCTCGTACTCTTCAGGTATGCAAATGGCGCATCGACTCGTTGTTGCATTTAATCCATTTCACAGCACGTATACATAATGTTATAAAATTGTCCGTTCAAATATGTATACATAGAACTGTTATATGTTTGACTTTAGTTTTTATATCTAACAGATAATTTGTGGACGTTTTATTATTAAAGAATAGAACGATTTAAAGCTTATTTGTATCATAGAGGTGCCGAGGAAAAAATCTCTTAAGGCTACCACACGTGAAAAAAATAAGTAGCGGGCAGCAAGCAATAAGCAGTAATGCAGATGACCTATTTTTCAAACTTAAAATTTGCGCATGTGTTGTCAAAAACACTTAACTGTGCTGAGTGGTTCGAGGTGGTGGTTGTACTACCATTCTTTATTGCATCTAATGAATGAATGAATTGTAAATTATAGACGCTCGACATTTATTGCATCTATACAATTGCCAGTATTTTCAATTATTTTAGTTATCCTAAATATAATAATAAATCTACAAGTTACCAATAAAACCAAAGAAATCTTTAAGTGGCCCTGTTATCGCTAAATTAAAATGAACTGGGTGATAATGATCTAGTTCACTTTAATGGGGTTGACCCACGTATTTTTTTTATTTCTTTAATCAGCAGTGTTTTTGAATTTAATGCTATCGAATTTTTTTCGGAATTTTTAGAGACTCGGAAAAACCTCCAAAAAATAATAAAGTTGAAAATTGTTAGTCGGATGACTTCATAGGACTATGTTCGGGCTTCTAACAGCCAATAAGAGTAAAGCTAGCCTATAACAGAAAATACACTGTTGTCGTTTTTACACCTACTGTCAAGTTCCTGCCAAGCGTCAAGAAGCGTGTTTTAGTGTTTTTGTTACTTCATACGTTCAAATATTTCTAGTGTTATTTTTACACAGTATGTTCAGACGTTTTTGCTGAGAAATTAATATGGAATTTGACATCACAACGACAACGCTGTTTCAGTAATATTTCGCCAATTGAAAAGCGCGTCTTCTGATTGGCCCTTTTACTGGCGGTAATTTTAAATTACTGTAAAATTAAATTATTTAAAAAAAAAATAATAAACGCTTCAAAATTCCTACCAAAAATGGATATTGATTACACATTTCGATTTCAATGATATTCGTAAAAAAACAGTCACTTTCAATATAGTGGGTCAACCCTATTCTTTATGGGAAATTATCTACTGAGTTGTAATAATAAAAGTATAAAATAATTGTAGTCCCCCCATGATATTTCCCGTGTGGGACTAGAGTTTAACTTTCGCCGTTAGACTGACGCCTATTATACATCTACCTAGTCCATCCTTGAATTATATTCTTCGGCTTAACCGGAACGCGATGTCAGAAATAGAAAAATACAAATACAGCAAGAAATGAAATGTCAGATTTATGTGTCGGTGAGTCGCGACGCATTAATTTCGTTCAGAACGATACAAATTGGTTTCCTGGATATATGATATTACAAATGATTCATAACTCGGGAAGGGAACGGAATTGCCAACATGGCGTCAACAACTACTCCTAACTTAATTAGGCTAAAAGGTTGTTGTTTATCGTACACTGCGCGTTTATATGATACGGAAAAACTTGTCAATTAGCCTTTATAAAGGTTCATGTGATTGGTATTTGTGTTCCTATTATTCAGTTTGAAATACAGATTTCACAGAACAATAATATAAAATAAATCCATAAACATATAAATTGGTACTGGGTCTAGATAGTCCTGGCAGTTGATGGCCTTAATAAAATCAAACAATATAAGAAATATTTAATGTAATATAATATATTATGAGAATTGTGGTTTTTGCGAGTTTTTGTTTATACAAAATATTACGCACTACATAATATTATAATGTACATTTCGTTTTGTAACCACTATAATGTGATTTTCAAATAAATTTATCTTTATCTTTATTCTTAAGAATAGTTATTATTTTAACGAACATTCAGAACTTGAATGAAACAAAATATTGTCAGTAAAACTAAAATATTCCAAAATACATTTTATAAGGCCTTATCTACCTAAGAATTTAAAATATTGAAAATAAATATGGTGGAAAGACGTGTCTAATGGTGTGAGTATAGGGATTAGAGATAGCCCTATACTCACGCCTTTCGACACGTCCTTCCACCATACTTATTTTCAATATTGTGATATAATTAGACCGATTAGCCATTCTTGTGGTAAAATTTTAAAGGAAGTGTAGAAATTCAAATCATTAGCCAAGATGAGCCTTAGCTACGGGAAGCAACGCTTGCCACTACGTTAATAAACAAAGCAGCTAACGGGATTCCATCTTCGAAGAAACTTAGTTAAAGAAAACTCTTTTATTTTAGAATAGCAATAAACTTCATAAAAACAAATAATACTGTATAATATTTGTGGCACATACAGTAGAGACCAAAATAAGTCGAAAAGTCCTTATAGACAGGCGTCCTGATATTAACTGTTTCAGAGATATAGTTGATTTTTATTTAATTATTTATTTTATTTAGTTTACAATATGTCTTTAGTAACAAACCACTTAAATTAATTGTGAAATGTTTTAGAGCGGAAGTAAACGTTCGAAATAGTCCCCATAGTTTTCAGCAGATGTATTACACCTTCGAATAAATGAACCGCGAACTCTTTTAAGAATTCCCGGTATTTGGATAAAAAAGTGATATGCCTACTATCTTTGAAACGGTTAATTTTAGGACACCTATTTACTTGGATTTTTCGATTTATTCGTACAAAATATACATTTGTTTTTTAACACCCTGTATATCGGATATAGATATCGATATAATATATCCGATATTTATATAAATATCATAATTTTTTTATAGGAAAACGGAGAAAAATCCGATGTCCTTGGAAAGTGAAAAATTGTATAATTATATTTAGTTTATACCTGCACATTCTGTAAAAAGACCATATTATGATGTACAGCTTGCTCTGACTTAATATATACACGTTCAGATTTTATATATTGTTTGTAACATATATATTATATATATTACGTATACACACAATAAGTTTTCCTTTTAATCTTGCGGAAGATGCAAGCTTAAAACATTGCTTTGTATAATTTGACATTCGCTTTTTGTACAGTTGGTCAACATAATTGATGGGCTATTTTCTCAAATACCTATAATTTTTGAAATTCGTGAGAAGAAAGCGCGAAATTGATTCATCGGAGGTTTTTGGTGTTTTTCATTATAATTTCTAGAAAAATATCCTTTATACAAGGATTGTTTACAA
Organism: Mongoloraphidia duomilia; assembly: GCA_039654895.1. NCBI lineage: Eukaryota > Metazoa > Arthropoda > Insecta > Raphidioptera > Raphidiidae > Mongoloraphidia > Mongoloraphidia duomilia. Next base: position 28,059,894 of record CM077522.1, read on the forward strand.
AATTACTTTGCTTTAATTTTTTACGATTCCTCACTCGAATTGTGCTATTAAGAAAAATTTTAAACCTAGAAAAGTAAAACTGCGTGGAATAGTAATGGTGCGAGTGATGATAAAAAAGTCGTTTATAGGCTCATGGTAACGTTATTATATTAGCTTCTTTGTGTTCTTATTTTCATAGTTATATACATATTTTTTCATTTGATTTTTTCCTTTGAACTCTGCCCTTCTAAGCTATTGCGTTAAAATAATATGTATATACAAATATAACGTTTTTAATAAAGATTTATTTAAAATTATGCCTCTGATTTTAAGTGTAAATTAACTTTTATGTATCAGACTTCTTTTTTTAAAATAGTTTTTTTAACCGTCTGAGTGCTTTTAAGAGTTTCATTCGCAGCTTTATTTTTAATTATATAAAGCTAATAACTCTTTTAAGCATTAGCAAGTCACGTGTAATCAAAATCAAAGATTGCTTTTCGCTGTAGTATTTTTATTTACAGGGTGGCCACAGACCTGAAAAAGTCAGGGATCTTTTATAGGGAAGTCATAGAAATGCCAGGGAATATTATTCAGAGGCAGAAAAAAATAACCGCGCGCTTAGCTCTAGCGGCTGAACGCTGTACTACGTAGGTGCCTATATAGTTCTTTTCCCCCATAATGCTATCTTCATAGCCTTAGTATAAGTCGGATTTTTTTTTAAATTTGATCGGGTTTTGGCTATCAAGTTACATAACATATTTATGTCAATTTTATTATTATAGCGCCTATAGTTTAGGAGTAAAAAGCCGTGACAGACGGATAGAATAGTGAGAATAATAGGTTTCCAACCTTTGGGTACGGAACCCTAAAAATAAAAGGGTTCTTTATGAGAAAAAATTTGAGAAACAAGTGTAATGTACTGTAGTGTATTCTAATAATTTTTATGTGAAAAATTCAATTTGCTATTCCTTTTGAGTTTGTTAATTTTTCTTTTCAGAACGAAATATACTACAAAAATAATTCTTTTTAGTAGTGGGTATTGACATTTGAGGATGCAAAATGCTTTGAAGTTTGAGTATATATGTGTATTTTATTCAGAAATAATATATATTTATTTATTTCTCAAAGTGACGTGGTGTATGTAAGCTTCTTAACGATTTCTCATTGTATTCTATGAAAACAAACGCGATGTAGACGTATATATAGGTACACTAATATTTTTCCAGACTTTTATTAGATTTTTTTTTATCAAAGTTATAGTTCAAAATTACTCCGACAAAAATATGAATAAATTTAATAAAGTGAAGAGCCGGTTGATGGCTGCTTCTATCAGCTGATGGTAGGTTTTAATGTGTGTATTTAAATACAGTGTGTCTCAAATGGCGTGGTTATTATTATAAAGAACGGTCGATATATTTCCATAAGAAATGTTGTGCCCGTCTGAATCGAAAAACCCCGGATTTAAGTGGTGTATAAATAAAAATTGAACAAAAATTTCTTTAAAATCAGTTTAAGCCGTTTTGAAATGACACTAAATAGCGTGACACAAACAAGTTTTGCGCTAAGGTTGAGCTTAAAAATAATTCGAAGTTGCTATATTTAAATAGAGCAATTTGATCCTTGAAAACAGTTTTAAGAATTGTTGGAAATGAGAACTTCCGTGGCACAAAGGATCAATAAAAAGCAATACTGATATTTAAATTTTTGTTAATTTTAACTTTATTTCCACATATTCTCACCCACGTTTGTATTATTTTGTAGACTCTGAAGATGGTATAAAGAATACCGAAACGTTAGTAAAATGCAAATTTAATAATATGAGTATTGCTTTTTATTGATCCTTTGTGCCACGGAAGTTCTCATTTCCAACAATTCTTAAAACTTAAAAATAATATTACCATACGCGTTAAAACAATAATTGTATCCATATTTTTCGGTGAACACGAATCTCCTAAGCTAATTAACCATTTTGGGAACTGTTTCTTCTATCTTTTGTTTTTCTATTCAAAAATATTGACAACTTTTCAAATTTTCTAGGTATTTGATTTTTATAAGTTTAATAGCAAATTAAATAAATAATCCGTCGTTTAGTAAAGTTAAATAATTTATGACAGAATTTTTTGAGGTACCCTATAAAAACATATTATATTATATGATATGCCGGGATAGACTATTCATCCGAACCAATGCACACAGACGCTCAGAGTTCTATTTTAGCGATGCACATTCGAATCTTTATCGAAGAATCGATTCACTTCATTTTACATATCGCAGTTTCATTTGCTTCAGATAAAATATAGTAGAATTTCGATTAATCGAGGGAGAATTATAGGGGAGTGGTTGGTTTTTCAAAATCTTGACCAAATATTTTTTTAAGATGAAACACCTCTTCTTTTCATTCTAAACATAACTGTAGAATCTAGAACTTTCTATCGACGTGATTAAAAATGACAAATAGCCAGAATTACCGTGGATTTTACCGGCAAATAAATTTTATTTTGTTTACTTCTTTTTAAATTAAAAGCGGCATCCAGGCATCCTTGAATTTTGAGTTGCTCTTAAGATGTAAAAAGTAATTTTTGTTCGTTAGTAAAATTCAAAATGGCGTCATTTTGAATAATGTTGATAGGCATGTTCTAAAATTTTAGAGATATGTACAGACGAAGCTACGCCTCGCCCTCTTCCAATTTTAATATTACTATACATAAGCTATGTACAAACTACAAACATACTATTGAAATTGAACGATTCGTTCCTTTTTGATATGTGGCTGTTTCGTAGTTGCAATTTCACCAGGCGCTATTATATCTCCACGCTTTAAGCATAATATCTAATAGACGTTATAATGTTGCATGAAAAGTTATGCTATGTGAATTTATTTCATACATTTTCGTCAAACCACTTTTGGCAAAATCTTTAGGTGCTGATTTTGTTGAATGTATTTCATCTAGCTCAGCTTAAAAATGATTTTGTGAAGGCAATTTTTCCCAATAATATATACCTTCGGTAAATTTGGCAAGTTTTTTTTATTGTTTTAAACACAGCTGATTCAACATGTGAGCTACACGGGCTATACTAATTTGATTCATTCTTTTTGACAATTTCAGATTTTTGATTGTTTTAGTAATACGGAAGAGATAGCAAAGTATTTTTGTAATAGAATTTGATTTTTTTAATAGATACTTTGACTAAATTAAATTACTCCACATTCAAGAATTGAAAAGATCAAGTTTATCTGAATAGAAAATTGCCACAGACATTGACCAAGTTTAATTATAAAATTCATAATAATATATGCGTTTGGTTTTCACATTGACGAGATAATTATGCAAACTATTTTTTTTAAACATAACAGTTCCAGGTAAAATTTCCGAAATTATAAAATTTTAGATAAAAAAATCTTTTTTAAAAAAGAAGTGGGTATTGTAAAATCTATAATCTGTATTTATAAATTATAAACTTTTTCGGGTAATCAAAAATAACTACGGATTTTAAGATTAGGGTAGGTACACTTCGATATTTTCAAAAATTTGTATACTTGCATCTGTCTATTACAGAAACTGTGTTCGATTTTCCTTAAGTATGGTTGGCTTTAAAATGTTGCGGAAATCACAATAAAAATATTATAAAGAATGTCTGATAAATGGATTAAAGTTTTTTGTTGTTAGTGTATTTGCCATATGGCACATACACTATTGGCGTCGGTCGGATGGTGGGACCTAGGGGTCGGACCAAAATTTCTCGACGTTTCATAGCCTCCTGAACACTTTGGCACCATTTTTAAAAATGTTTATATATATATGTATGTATATATATTTATATATATATATATATATATATATATATATATATATATATATATATATGTGTACACGATAACTCTCGACAGACTTAATCGATTGAAACGAAATTTGGTACACACATTGGAACCCATCACCGCAAGAAGCCTATTTAAAATGGGCCCGATCGGACCATTTTCAGGGTTGTATTTAGGGGTTTCAAAAAGTTTTTGGGCCCAAAAATATCGAAAAATTTGTCAGAATCGTTTCAAAATGGAAATTTAACTCTTTAGTAAAGATTAAAATGTGCTGCTAAAATTTTAATAAAATCGGCCCGACAGGACCGGACTTTCAAATTTTATGAAAACACTAGTTTGTTGATACGGATTTACTTATGGAAGGGTGTATTTAATTGCGTGTACTGATAAAATGCATGTCTAATATTGAAATTTAGAAAAATTTAATTATTTTAAGGGATGTATTAAGGGGTTAAATTTTTTATTTTGTCAAAAAACAAACTTAAGTTCACATAATAATGCCACAATGCCTGTATTAGCAAATACACTATATTGTCGGCAGGGTTTGGCACTGCGACCCGAGTTTTTTTTTATTTGAAGTGATTTTTTAATTGTCTCTAAAGCTTTGCAATTAACTTTTTTTTTGTTTTTCGAAGAAAACATAATAGGCCGATGAAAACTACTTTATTAAAATGATCAGAAAGTAAATCAAAACTTTTTTTTATAATTTTAAAAAGATCTCATTTTGTTACTACGTCGTAAAATGAATAAATTATTTACATTGTATAAAAGTAAATACCTACATAAATTACTTTTCTGACTACCTATATTAATAAATGTTAATTCAGTACTTGGAAAATTAAGATAAACGTTGGGCTTTTGAGAATCCATATTATCGCTATAAGTTATACAAAGTGTCTCTATCTATTGTATTCCTAAAATCACCAAGATTTCAATTATCGTTCTAAAAAATATAGGTATTTCACAAGAATAATACGATTTTTTACGTGCGTATTTAAACCAAATATTTTCACTACACGTAATATTTAACAGAAAAAATGGGTACGTCTGTATCGCGGGTACAGACAGATGACATGAGTATCGTTAAACACAAATAATTGTAATCGTTTTCATGCGGAAATGAATATATCCACTTTTATTTTTATCTTATAAAACCAATGTTCGTAAAATATAATAAATAAAATAATTTTATTTTATATTTTAAAATGTTATATATTAAAATATAAGTATATATTAAAAGCATTCGGGATTCGAACCTGGGCTTGGAGTTTGTACCTGTCGGTAGACTGTATTTTTCCATACGGCCACCTGGCTGAGACCTTCACATAATACATGTTTTGTTTTGTTTCACATGTCAACCACCTTCGACTATTTGCGTTACATCTAATGTTTCTAAAATGCTGCCCTAGTATGAGACATTAGACGTTTTTCACGTTAAAACAGATAATTTTCAATAAATGAGAAAAAATTAATCGGTAGATATAGATATTTATCAAGCTTCATAACACTTGGAAATTAGTAAAATTAAATAAATAAATATTTGAAACATACAGTAACTACTGGTGCTCTGTGAATGCTATCAGTCACAATCATAGTGCATATACCTACACGATTCATCGCTATGTTAAACTACCTAATACCTATTGGAGTAATAGTGGAAAAAGTTTTTAACATTTTTTGGTATCTTAACTTTTTCTCCCCGCAGTATTCGACTCGATTCAAAAAAGTATCACGTACATATTTGTTAAATACGATTCGAGAAGGAAAATTCATTACTTAGAAAGTCATTGCATACTCGACTCAGTTCAAGTTATTTCAGCTCATCTACTGATTTTATTCTTGAAAATGCTGTTCTTTTGTTATCTAGGTACCTACCTACCTATACCTACTTGTCTCGAATGTTTCTAATATTTTCCCTGTTCGACTCGATTGAGTACACTTTTACACTTAATCTGTACTCGGTTTTTCGATTACTCGCATACTCCTAATAATGTTCCATTATTTTGCCTGAATGGCATATTGAATGCCGTATCTAGGAGTCCTGCCGCCCCTGGCGAAAGAAGGATTTGACACCCTCTCATATCTACACTAGGCAGAACTGGGATTAAAACTATTTAAAAAAAGACAAAACAGCGTAATTTTAATCTCGCGTAGGGTTTTTTTCAACTTTTCCCTATATCTTAACAAAAAAATATAGTAAATACATAAGACCACAAATAAAAAACAAACACGTTAGCATTAAGCTTATTCCACTGGGTAATATATAGGAACCAGAATGAAAACTATGTAACAAATTGTAAAATTTTATGTTGGAGAGCAGCCAATTATATAATTGATTCGAAACATATAGGAAAAAATCATTTTACCAACCAGTGGTCACAGTCAGGATTCTAACCTGAACCTTTCCAATTTCGCGTCGGAATGAGCTTACCTGCTTACAATACTCAACTGTGACATGATTGCTAAATTAATATTCTCCTTATATGCTTCAGAATCAATAGATTTTCACTACGTGTTATTAATATTTCCCATTAAAGGGAATTCGAAATAATTTTCACTTTCATGTTGGACTCTCGCTGGTACGAGGATACACTTCATATCATAGCTATTGAATTAGCAGATATGAATTGACACTCGCATGTAGTGAAAATCTATTGATTCTGAAGCATATAAGGAGAATATTAATTTAGCAATCATGTCACAGTTCAGTATTGTAAGCTCATTCCGACGCGAAATTGAAAAGGTTCAGGTTAGAATCCTGACTGTGACCACTGGTTGGTAAAATTATTTTTTCCTATATGTTTCGAAACAATTATATAATTGGCTGCTCTCCAACGAAAAAATCTTTCAATTGCATACAGCCGTATAAAAAAAACTATTATTATCGTAAAATTTTATATTTTGTGACAATAAATCTTATCTTATCTTATAGCGTAATTTTGACAAATAACTTTAAAATGTTTGCATTTTACGATATGTACCTATATATTTTACTGTCTCCCGGCACCCTTTGCTTCGGGTGCCTCTGGCCCAAGCCATCCTCGCTAACCCCTAGATACGGCGCTGGGCATATTTAATCGTCCACAGAACTCAAATTGGACTTGCACGATACGTTGGAAGACTTGGAACGTTTAAAATGAAGAAAACGAATAATTCTGTATAAAAGCTGTTATCTCTTTGATATAAAATATTTGTCAAGAGAAACTTGTCTCATTTATTGTACTTATATATGAAAGAACTTTGATGGAAACAATGGCATGAAATTGTAAAGCCATCAATCTTCGTTTTTATGTTCACCTACGCTACACATGGACGAGGGACGAAGAGGGACGCGCGGAGTGAAAGTCTTTCGCGACGCTAAACTATTTTCAAATTGAAGCGTAATCACGTGAATAAATTGAAGAATGCGTGTTTTTATTCGCTTTAAAGCGCTCCCCTGTTATAAAACTAATGTTTGTAGCTTTCCTGTAACGTGGCTTTGAGACGATTATTTTTATGTTGTTTAATAAGCCATTGCTTAGGCCTTAGCCAGTAGCGACATGGAAAGTTGGAAAATAAAATAGTCAGCTTCTCGGCTGTTTACACTAGTTTCCCCCAACGTTGCCAGATTGCTTTCACAAAAAGTAACAAATCCGTGTTTAAAAAGGTAATAGATTTTCAAAAAAGGTAATAGTTTTTTTTCTGGACTCAAAATTAATAAAAAAAAATCGTGTTTGTAGGTTTAACTGACAAAGATTTGGTATCATTATAATACAAAATGGACAACATAATGGACATACGATAATATTCTATTCTCCCCCTGCGAGCTTTTTGTGGAGAAATTCCCCCCTGCACAACCCCCTTTTCCCCCAAAACGCATTTACGCCAACATCCTCCCCCCTGCGAGAAATTACACCACGCGAGGGACATGTGCCTGTTCCCATATAAGCCGGGCGGACGGTGTTTTTAATGTAATGATGTCGAAAAAAACACAATTAATGTCTAGCTAGCTAGCTAGACATTAATTATGTTTGTTTCGACATCACGATACCAGCTGGTTACTACTCTGCGTTCAGACTGAGCGAGTAGGATGCGAACTACAGACCCAATACGCGGTGGGGGAAGGCGAGTGGCCACCAAAATAAAAAATATTGAAGAGCTCGCATGCAGTAGCTGACCTTGTAGAGACAGTAACTCGGAACGACTTGTTTAAACTTTAAACCATGACAGTAGCTGGCTTTTTCAAATCGCACGCTAGCGTTACAGAGTTACAAATTCAATTGTTTATTTAATTATACGTAAGAGAAATCTATAAAATTTGTTGTGTGCAGAGGAAAAGAGCACGGAAAAGTTTGAAACAAATTGACTTTGTGTTTACAGACTTGAATATAGGTACGTGCCGAATTATATACCAGTTACAAATCAGTCTAATGGGTCTATTTTGCAAATTTGTTTCGTAAGCGTTTTGTAAGCATCCAAAACTCAGTAGCACTAAAATTAAACTGGTTATAAGTTGCTGTCTGGTACATGGAACCTTTTATCTCTTTAAATTTTATTATCGTGACAGCTTTTTCCCAACGACTTTGCTTGCGTGAACGTTGATTTGCTCGCGTTCATGACGGATTGGACGCGAACTCTATCTTAAAAAGTTTGTTGTAAGTTTGGGTACCAATTGTTTGATCAAATTTCATCAAAATCGGCAACCGTTTTCGAGTTATGCTGAAACAAACAGACAGAGACAAACATTCTGGAAATGCGTTTTCCCGTCAGTAGGAATCATATTCGAAAAACTGCCGAGAAAACCGAATTACAGATTCTCCCGTTATAGATAATTTTATTTAAATTTAAAGGTGCGGATACTACTATACACGGTATTTGATTTCAACCAACATATTGATTTTTCACAACGCCGCTATTGAAAATTCGATTTTCGGTACCTGTTTCGCGGGTTGAAACTGAGATTTTCAACCCTGGCCTAAGGACGAACATTTTCAGTTGTCGGTTGTCTCTGTTTTTTAACTTTGTTAAGAGAGCTAGAGCGACTAAGTCGCGCCCAACTTCAATTCGCATATATAATATTCGAAAATGTCAAAATGACAGACATATCCTCACAAAAATTTCACATGGATCTGGCAGATCTATTTTTTTTGCGGCTTTTTTGCGCGTCCAAATTGCAGGTACCTCAATTCTAAATGTGAATAGAGTTGTGAAAAATAGTATGCATTTTTACTCGGAACGAAACACAGCGTTTACAACGCGTGTGAATTATAGCCCTCGTACCGCGGGCAGCAAACTTGACACTAGTTGCAAGCGCTAAGTTTCGTCCCTTGTAATGCAATATATACTATTGTGCACATGTGCGGGGTACAGGCAGAAATTGAATATCTCCGTTGAAATTAAAGATATCAAAATACATAATTCTTTTAGAATTTTTAAAGTTATCTTAATTACAATGATGTGACTGTATCATAATTTAGTATTTTAGTCCAATGGAAACTTCCTAATTACTTATAACCTCAATATAGAATACAGATACATCAAAGTAAATTAACGACACTGATAACTTTGTATTATATATAGTTTATTATAAATATTTAATCTAGTTTTTCGCACTAATACAAATTTTAACTTGTAATGAAATTTCTGACTAATTCGAAAATTGCACTTAATTGTTTGCAAAGTTTTACTTAGTAACTAAAAAGAGATAAAAAATATATATAGTTTCGTTACCTCGGCACGGTAAAGTAGAAATCTGTCTGTACCCCTAACATACGCACGTATTGTGCACACGTGCACATGTTGAAAATGGCCGTGTGGAGCGCCACTTGTTTACAAATCTACAGTGAGCCGACGGGGCTTCCGTAGACAGCTCAAGCACGGCTCTAATAATATGAGCTACTTATGAATCCGCCTCTATGCGTGCATACTTTGAATGTGGAATTACGAATAACCCGTATATAGCAATGTTTATTCAGATAAGTGCTTGTTGAATGTTGAGTCTTCGGTTTACATAGGGAAAATCAAGAATGAATATACATATATATTCATTATATAAATGAAATGTCTACACAGTAAAAAAGTATAAAATAACATTACCTACTATTTTGATTGTACAAGTTTTTCACTTAGTTTTTCGTTAAAAGCTCTGCGAATAGGGAGGGAAGTAAAATAGCAAATGGTAACAGTTTATTCTGTCGAAATAAAATTGTGATATGTGAATAAAATTTTCACTGAAAATTTGTCGAATTTTAAATTATTACCCGACTAAGGCAAAACTAAAAGGAGGGTAATGTTTTTAGCAGTTTATGTATGTATGTTTGTATTTACCTATGTTCCAGGGTAGCGCCTAAACTATTCATCTGATTTTGTTAAATGAGGCGTCAATCGATTCGTTATTAAGGTTCGGGTGACATAGCTATAAAATATTTTTATAAATTTAAAATGGCGGCCGTGACGTAGAAAAAATCTGAGTCTAAAAATTATTTTTCGGTCAAATTGATTGAGTGGAGTGTCAAATGAAAGAAAATTTTGTGACGATTCCAAAAATATATTATACTTTTTATTATTAATGGTTTATGACAAATAGGTTACATAAAAAACTAAAAAGGGCTGAAATAAAATAAAAGTTAAAAAAACTAAAACCCGACTATCAAGTTTCCAATGAAAGTTATTGCACATTATAGACGTTCGATAACTAAGGTCATTACCGTCTATAGCCCAATATGAAAAGTAGTCGGGCAAAAATATATTAATACAACAATGAGAGTTGAGTTTTTTGTGGTTATAATATAATAATTATTAAATAGACAGTAGCCATTCCACAAACAAATACTTTTCTTAACGTAATCAGTCGGCGAACATGCCATCGTGATGTTAAACGTCAAACAATTAAGATATACAAGGAAAAAATCAAAGACCACTGTCCTGACAGTGGTTTTGTTGTTTCGATGTGGAAATTGTACAAAAAACTATGTTAAATACATATACACAGTTTTAAAAAAATATCGTTTCTAGTCGACCAATAATTATTGTTTAATCATGATTTCCTTGTGTCGTCACAATCTAAGGTCATTGTCAGATCAGATTTTGTGACAATGCTTTCTGCAACCCAGTTTTAGTATCGTATATTTAGATAGAAACTTAGTTTATAGCCAACATATAAAAAAATTCGCAGTTACATCCGCAATGCGAAATATTTTATTTTGCTCACTAATGGGTTTACGTTTAGATACCGGAATTTTCTAGACGTAGGAAGTACTAATTCACGTTTTCAATTCATTATTTTTAATAAAATATATAAATAATACTTTTATCACTTCTTGCTTAGGACCTGGGAACTGGAATTTTGTAATACAGGGTGTCCAAAACTTGTGTTGTCGGTCGATATATTGATTTTGGGTGAAGATAGAAAAAAAGTTTAAATACAAAAGTTGTATAAATTTTAATGGTGTATAACCTAAAAATTTTATACAGCCTGTCCCATTTAAGCGTGGCAGATCAAAGTTACGTTTCTTTTAACCGAGCACCCTGTTTTTATTTGTTTTTTCAATTCTGCACGTAAATGTGAATAAAAATTGTAAGGGAAGTCATGCTCGAAAATTCATTAATTTTTGAGTTATTCAAGTATTTTAGAAATTTTTGACACGTGCAGACCTTTACCTAAAATTCGACATAACCAAAACAGAAACCTTTATCAAACTGAAATTTTGAGGATCACTAGATAATGAACGGACAAATCAATGTCTGTCCTAAAAAAATGAATTTATTCTACATGGTGTTCAAAACAATGTACTTCTTTTACCTAACTTCAATCACGTGTAACTTTTGATTGTTAAATACGAGGTTGTTTTTTTTGCTGGAATTGTATTCTTTAGGATATTTACTAACACTTTTATTAAGGGTTCTCCATACCTAAACCAAATATTTTAAAACATTTAACAATCGAAAGTTACACGTGATCGAAGTTAGGTAAAAGAAGTACATTATTTTGAACACCCTGTATAATAAATTCATTGCTCAACTATTGAGCAACCATTATTTTTACTGAGCATAGGTACTTACATTATTTCTCCTGAACATTCATGAGCATTATTTACTGGTAGATCGAACTTGCAAGAACCGTTTTATGTAGTACAGAATATTAATACTGTCTAATTAACATGATTCTTGTACTTTACATACACCTACAGGGTGTATCACAGGATTCAGAACATAGAAAATTAATGAGTGTAGTGCAACAAGGAAGACATTAACAAAATAAGTAGCGCGACAAAGATGAAATGCATTCATGGCTATCTAAATTATATTAATTATCACGGTTTTTACATGAAAAGAGGACAAAGCAATTACTGATCGTTAATGATTTTCACTACAGTATTTTCCCTATGTTCTCAGTTCTGTGATACACCCTGTACAATGCGTGTTTAAAAATATTTCGTGATTATACAGGGTGATTCCAAAGTTGACGTTATCCTTTCACCAGCGAATAGGGCTTCAACAAATAAGATTTTTTTTCCTTTGGCGCTTTTTCGAAATATCAACATCAACGGAGATACAGGGTGTCAAAGTTTTATTTAAAAAATTAAAATTTATTAATAACTGCCAAACCACTTGAGATATTTAAGAAAAATTTAGTAAAAAAATAACATACATATGTATGTATTCAAAACTTAATTTTAGGTGCCCATTAAAACGGTTTTTATTTTTTTACTCGAAAACAAGGAATTCAATAATAATTTTTATTTTTAGAAAAATCAGTTTTTTTTCTACGCGCGCCACTGGTCAACCAAAAAATATTTTATTTATTGAAGAATTTCCTTCCCCCGTAGCTATTGACACCTACAAAATTTTTCTTAAATGGTTTGGTAGTTATTAATAAATTTTAATTTTTTAAATAAAACTTTGACACCCTGTATCATGTTGATATTTCGAAAAAGCGCCAAAGGAAAAAAAATCTTATTTGTTGAAGCCCTATTCGCTGGTGAAAGGATAACGTCAACTTTGGAATCACCCTGTATAGAACACGTACCTACAAAAAGTCGTTAGTTTCTTAAAAAAATAATGGATTAAGTTTCAAATAAAATCATATAAACCTTAATGTTTATCATGTTTTATCAAATTTTATTAGCGGACAGAGAAATGTAAAGGAGGGATGAGACAGTTAGTGAAGAGGAAGACTAAGTAAAGGAATATCGATAATCATTTAATGATCTCTATCGCAGTCATTAACGTTTATAACCACTTTTTCTTTCTGCAGATGCGCCGCGTAGATAAAACCACCCCTAGCTGGCTTTAACCTTTACGTATAGACAGGAATGTTCTCCCTTGTTATATAGATCGTATATAGTTAGGTGTACAGTGTACACTACAGACAATAAAAGTCTGTGGCCACAATGCTAAGTGATTTGTATAAGATTTTCAGTAAAATAAGATCAATAACGATCATTTATTTATGATCCAGTTCTCAATTTTTCGCTGCTTTGAAAAAAGACAGTCAGTCACATGCTTTGAGATATATTTTTACCACAATAATAGTATATTGTATATTAAAAAGATTTATACGGCTGTTTTGCAATTGAAAATTTTTATTGAAAGAGCAGCCAATTACATAATATTGATTATAGCAAATATCGGAGAAAATCATTTTGACAACCATAGTCACAGTCAGGACTCTAACCTGAACCTTTCCACTATCGCGGCGGAATGACTTTACAATTACTGCCAATCTAACATTCTCCATATATGCAAAGAAATCAATAGATTTCCACTACACGCGAGTGTTATTAATTAATGTGAATCATCGTAGTAGCGAGAGCTATTCATGTAGGTGAAATTATTTCAAACACCCAAAGGGGATATACATTAAATAAGAACCTTATAGATACATCAATGTTTAAGCTCATTCCGCCGCGATAGTTGAAGGGTTCAGGTTAGAGTCCTAACTGTGACTATTGTTGCCAAAATTATTTTTTCCGATATTTGCAGAAATCAATTACCTACTTATGTAATTGGCTGCTCTTCCAAAAAAAAATTTTCAATAGTATATTGTGTAACTAGTGCGCGCTCACCTACTACTCGTGCTGAAAACATCGCGCCTGACACATAAAGATTTAGTACACGCGTTGCACACTATACTTAATTCAATACATGTATGGTTTTAGACTTTAATTGAATTAATGTTAAACACCTTAGATTCACTGACAGCAGTGCATCTCATAATAATAACATTGACCTTGATAAAATATTTATTTAGCATAGTAACCATATTTTATTATACTTATAGCATCGAAAACAGGTACCTACCTGCATAATGGTTCATTATGTAACGGGTTTTTCAAATGTTTTTCATTATAGTACCGGAAAGCGTTGCATAATGGATCATGACGTCACCAGTCGATAAACGGCCATTTAAGATCCGCATTACAGAATTTCAGTGATAATTTAAATTTCTGAATTTGAAAAGTAAAAAAATTAAAATTTGTTAACTTATTAATTAATTTGGTGTAATCGGTTATGATTAACACGAATTAATTTTTTTTTTCAATTTGTTTTGAATCCCTAACTTATTGAATTTTCAATTTACAATTTTTGTTGCGTATAATATATAAGTAGATCCCCGTGCCGGTTTCTTGCATGTATATTTTGATTTGATATATTCTCACAACTGCCTTAAAATATTAGATTGCGGTTTACCTGTTGAATATATATCTATACACGCCTTGAAACAAAACAGGACCTCATTGGATTCGCTCGTTCGTTCGAGCAAAAGCGCAAACTAACTCACTTAACTCATTCGGTCGAGTTAAAACGGGACCACACTCGCCTCGCTCAATAATATATAGTCTTCATAAACGAGAATGAGCTAGGGTTTTAAGCAGTGAAATGTTTTTTTAATCGGTCCATTAATTAGTTTTTGAGAGCAACGTACACAAATAAACAAAAAACAAACTTTATTCTTTGTCTATTAGTATAAAGTTTGTTTGCAAAGTACCTAAATTATACTGTACTTTTATGCCCTAACCTAAATATTTATATTTATGGTAAATAGTGTATGGCCTCCATAGTCACAATATTGAAGTCTTTAACAGACCGCTTGGTCTCATGGGAATTCCCCTGAACGTGAGGACGAAAGTTTTTTTAAGGGTAGCAGAGAACATAAAAGATGATAAGTCATTTAGCTTAATTTAACTCCCGGTGTCTGGCGACTCTCGCTGCAGAAGAGATGATGTTGCCGGGGGGTACCATAGATATACATCCTATTCGTGAGAGTTCATTTTTGTTCAGATTGGGACACAACCGCCAACTAACTGTAAATGAAAGTTCAAGAATCGAGACCCGACTCTTTCAACACAAGTTTCAAAAAAGTATTTAGTATTTCGTAATTCCAGATTAAAATCTAGTTTTAATGGTCACTTGCACAACGTAGATTAGTTAACTAGAATTTAATCGTATAGATATTCGTAAAGCTAGATTTTGAACTTTCAAATTAAACTCTCGTAAACTTAAATCTATTAAAACTCAGGGTTTATTCAACGAATTAAAATGGATTTCTATAAAGATAAAAAAAACCTTTGTCAATTTACGTAGCTACTAGTTTAATGTATTGTTATACTAATTGCGTTTTTAGTCTCCAATAAAGGCAGCTGTTGTTGTTGTAAATATCCCGTTGAGAAATATACAATCATAGCTGGATTCCATTCATCCAGAGTCTACAATATTTTGAGTTTGGTTCGAAATTAAGATTCAGTTAGTTTATTTTTTTCTCGAAGGAATGTTATTAAATAGATTTATAAATTAGTATTAAAAATGTGTTATGATAATGAAGCAAGTTCCGAAGACATACAGTTTTCGATATTATTTTCTATGAACTGTTTCCCGAGGCATCGGTTGCCTGAAATTCTATTTTACCTACAGAATCGCTCTCATTAATACTTGTTTTGAGTTGAATTCTATTCTGTCTCGTACGTAGCTGGATTAAAAGTACCAAGTATTTTAAATTTAGATTTAAGTACTTATCCATTTTTCGGGAAAAAAAACCGGAAATGACATATAGTTTGTGTACTTCATTTCAATATTTCGGAACTGCAGATGTTATGTGACCTTGATCTATTCCCCCTTACGTACTCTTCTGTTTTGTAATGATTTGTATACAAGCTAATTTAACATCCAATCATATTATGAACAAGTATATTTGGAAAATACATAAAAAACTTCTAGATTGCCCTTAACTTATTTCTGATTATTAATACGAACACGTGAAACTAAACTTACTGCAAATTATTATTATCTAATAAGTGAAGATACACGTCCCTCTAAGACAAATCTCTGTTATCTTGATATCCGCCACTCTTTCGTATGCGCTGTGTCCAACTATCGTTAGCAAAATGAACACAACGAATCGTTTCGAGAACGAGGTCCCGGTGGGATACGAAAGGGTTATGATATTGTTATGTAACTGTTATGACCAAAGGCTATGCTTAAAGGTCTATTTACGCTGCAGTAACTGAGTCCTTGAATCCTATTTGAAATTAGTGTTGTTTATGATAGGACTAAAATTATAAAACAAACATATTTTCCAGGCTCCGATTGTTTTTCTGTTAGTTTGTTATAGTTCTGCTATATTTTTGTGCAGAAGTATCAAATATATCGATCTAAAATTATTCAGAAGGTAACAAAGACTGCCTCGATTTTAAATCGATTTAGAATTTTCAATTATATATCTATTTGTGTTAATCGAATTTAATTTTCTTTACGTCGTGACTCGTGAGTTATTGCGTAGAATAAAAATCAAATATAATACGTATAGTAAACTTTTGTCAATTCGGACTAACTGGCATGAATGATTATAAATTATAGACGGTCGACAACTGAGGTCATAAGCGTCTGTCGAAGCAATTGGTGGTTAGAAGTCTTCTGGATTAATGAAGCAAAAGATGACCTTAAAATACCAAAAAACTTATGGAAACTAATGGAAAATTTGAAGAATTCATTTAAAAATTATGCGTCGATAAAAGACTCTAGAGATGGTTTTATTTCGGAACGTAATAAACCAGATTTGAAGAAGTTTTGTCCGAATAAATTTGCTTGTAGATTATAGACGCCCAACAACTAAGCTTATTAGCGTTATCTTAACAGACCTGTGATAGTGTCCTCCATGTGTCTTCTAAAATCTAAAAAAGTAATCATAGACCGTCGTAAACGGAATTTTTCATATTTCGATCAGGATTATCCGACATTCGGGTGAACTCTAACCACATTAGCGAGGGTGTACTGTATAAATAGAAGTTCCAGATCATGCAGGGTTTCCCAAAGTCGGGGTCGCGACCCTAAAGTGGGGTCGCGGACTGATTTTTATTTTCACGGGCTGTTTCCGTGATTATAGAATTTATAACTCTCGTGATTATATCATTAAATAAGAATAATAGAAAAAAATATTAAGTAAATAAGAACACGAAATCAAATAAAACGGAGTGAAGACGCGGGAGGGGGGCATCTGAGGTAATAATAATCGCTGAATTGGTGGATAAGATGGCGCAACACCATGGTAGCAAACCGAAAGTGGTGATCTAGATTGGCTTATATCATTTTTTTAATTATTTAATTTCTTTTAGTACCCTGTTCTCACTCTGATTTGTTTTTTACTACTTGTCGCGTAGACAACTAATTTTTTAATCTTTCAATTTTCAATTTCTATATTACTTGTACTGTACTTTTTTATACTTAAATTCTTGAATAAACGACTTAAATTTCAATTGCTGCATTTTTTTACTGAAAAATCTTTTTTGTACTTTGTGGGGAAAACATTTTTAAGGGTTGCGAAGGCTTTTGCAATTTTAAGTTAGGGTCATGATCAAAAAAGTTTGGGAACCCCAGGCGTAAAGCCTCAGAATATGACAACACAATGCTTTTCTATCTAATTCCGGCCCGTTGTGAGAAAGTGTAAATATACCTTAATGCAGTATACCTGTAAAGTTATAATAACATCACCGTTTTCGGATATATTATGTCGCATCCCGTTTATAACGCCCTAACAAATTTAAAATCATGTAATATAATATATGATATTATATTCGGGATAGTTCATACGGATATATTGTGACCGTAGTTTGTTCTGAACAACACTTAAAATAATTTATATCCTACACTTTTCTTGTTGAGAAATGTTATTTTTCTGTACAGACGCCTTGCGCTGTATGGATAATAAGAAAAATGTTTAAAAAAAATAAGTACAAAAACTTGTTAAAGGGTTTTATAAATGTACTAAAAAGAAAAAAATAATATTTAATTTAGGTTCATAAGTCTAAAAGCGTGGATCGTAAACTCTATGATAATTTATTACAATCACGACCCACTTTTTTATACTTATGAACCTAAATTAAATATTATTTTTTTCTTTTTAGTACATTTATAAAACCGTTTAACTTAAAAGTTTTTTTACCTATTTTTATTTTTAATTTTTTAGTGTGCTTTTTTTGCTTAGTCTGATTTTATTACATTTATCCAATCCACTGAAACGTTACCGGAGCAAGACCTTTTGCCTATGAAAATTCATAAAATGCGATTTGCACCCGGACGAGAGCCGGGTTGGTCAGCTAGTTACCATAATATTGTATTATCACCGGAGCTACACATGTGTGCAAGATTTTAACTCAATCGGATCACGGGAAGTGGGTGAAAATTCAAAAGTACGATTTACTCCCGGACGAAACCGGGCCGGTCAGCTATTTATCATAATATTGTATTGTCACCGGAGTTACACATGTGTGCAAAATTTCAACTCAATCGGATAACGGGAACAGGGTGAAAAATCGGTCGCAAGATTTGAAGCAAGTAATATATAAACATACTAGCGGACCCGGTCCGGCTTCGCTCGGATGCTAAGAAAGCCCGGGTGCAATACACTACTCACTCGCTTCGCTCGTTCGCTTGAATATTATAAATATATTAATCACTCGCTTCGCTCGTTCGCTTGAATATTATAATTACATTAATCACTCGCTTCGCTCGTTCGTTTGAATTTTATTAATACACTACTCACTCGCTTCGCTCGTTCGCTTGAATATTTTCGCCTACTCACTCGCTTCGCTCGTTCGCTTGAATATTATAAATACACTACTCACTCGCTTCGCTCGTTCGCTATATATGTATTTTTTAAAGCTTAATATAAAAATCGCGATTAAAAATCAGGGGTTGATCGTATAAGGGTGAAAATTTAGAGTTGTATGTATTTTTCAATGCTGAATCATGAAAAAATTAAAACAAAAAATTTTGTCCAAAAAATAAAAAAAAAAAATTTGGAGTGGACCACCCTTAACATTTAGGGGGATGAAAAATAGATGTTGTCCGATTCTCCACCCTACCCGATAAGCACACAAAATTTCATCAAAATCGGTCCAGCCGTTTCGGAGGAGTTCAATAACGTACACCGTGACAAAAATAGGGGTTGATCGTAGAGGGGTGAAAATTTAGGCTTGTATGTATTTGTGTATGTTGTATCATAAAAAATTAAAAACAAAAAATTTTGTCCAAAAACTAAAAAAAAAAATTTTGGGGTGAACCACCCTTAACATTTAGGGGGATGAAAAATAGATGTTGTCCGATTCTCAGACCTACCCGATAAACACACAAAATTTCATCAAAATCGGTCCAGCCGTTTCGGAGGAATTCAATAACGTACACCGTGACAGGAGAATTTTATATATTAGACTAGCGGACCCGTCCCGGCTTCGCTCGGGTGGTATGAAATTATGATTTAATAGCGGTCACCCATTACTCCGCTCACGTATATTTAGTATAGCTGATCCGGCAAACGTTGTTAATAATTTCTAGGAATAGATTCTAATTATAAATTTCAAAAGATTATTACACTGTTAAAATATAGTTATGAATTCGATGTTTAGATCGCTAGGGTATATGAGATTCACTTATTGGAATATAAATCGTTTGCATAGCAAAGAAAAATTATACAGAATATTCACACATAACAGTTTTCGCAGGCATCTAACTTTTTTAAATTACTATTGTGAAATGAATCGAGTAAAGAACTCGTTGCTTTCAAAGCGAAGTTACGGTCCCTGTGAAATAAAGTCGCTTTCTCACTGCAATACTAAAATGGAGAAGTTTCCGTACCTTCAAAACACACTATTTTCTTCAGTCATAGTAAAATATTACTCGTTAAAAAATGTTGAAAATCGTCGATAATAATGAAGAAGTAGGCTTTTAAATTTTTCATATTTTAAATGGAACGTTTATTGATGTGATGTCTTTCTTGGCAATGCCCCCCGGTGGGGCAATATATAGATACCTATACACGTAATTTCGATACAACGCATTACATCAGTTTGGCTCTAGAATAGTAATTATTCTAAGAATTTAAGGGCTTTTGGCACGTGGCGCGCGCGTATAGTGAATCCTATATGCCATGGCACCGGACGGGAGAATTGACGTCATACCACTTAAAATTTTTGTCATAAGGCGCAGCTTTGGGTTCTTATAACTTTGTCATTTTAAAAGCTTTTATTTAACTTTACTTGTTTGTCTGTCTGCTACAAATCTTGCAATCAAAATTTCGACTAGTTCTAATTGAGCTAGAGTTTTGCAATTTTGCATACTTATATAAGTCCTGTGACAATATGGTAAATCTAATATCGTTCTAAATCTAATATGGCAGACGCCCCCAAGATGGCGAATTATCTTTTTCTTCGCAACCCCCTTGATATGGATATCAAATGAAAGGGCTTTACGAATAGAATACGATGAGCTATGTAACGTCATTCTTAACCCAAGATGTCAGATTACGTTTTTCTTTACAACCCCCTTGATATGGATATATTAACTATCAACTGAAAGGGTTTGACGAGTAAAATACGATAAGCTATATTTGACGTCATTCTATAGACTAAAAAGTAAAAAATAGAATTAAAGAAAAGTTTATAAGAAAAGCTTTTAATTCAAATAATGTATTTACTAAAAAGTAAAAAATAATTTTCATACATCTGGAAACTAAAAGCTTTGGGGTGGTCAATTGAGCAAAGTAACTATGCAAAGTTAGTTAAGTTTCCAGATGTATGAACATTATTTTTTATTTTTTAGTACCTACCTACATTTTTTTTAATAAAAGCTTTTCTTATAATTTTTTTAATTTAAAATATAGGTATCTCAAAAACTTTTTCATATAGTTACGAGTTGGGCAAATGTTCGTGTATAGATATGATTTACTCGAGTGTGATTGGTTAGGAAGTAGGTCTATATTTACCTGTTTCTACAACATCCAACTCATGAACCTATGAAGAATCTACCGCATTAAGATTATTCAATAGCGGTAGTTACCCCCTGCACTCTTCATCTTAAATCCTTTCCCCTCGCATATAAAACGATTCCCGCTCTGCCGACGCTATTTTTAAAGCTAAAAGGCTCGGGTAAACGCCAAATGAAGGACCAAGAATCAAACTACAGATCCTACAGGCGAAAAAATGAATAACATTTCCTGAAAAAACTTAACTTTTAAAAAAAATTCACAGATTTCGCAATCCTTGCAACCATCGGGGACATTGGAAATGATAACAGCATATATGAAACATAATTAACTGTTTATTATACACACAATATTTATCAATGCACTGTTTAGTTTTGTCAGGAATAACCCTATTATTCTTCTGTTATATACGCGTTCACTTTTGCTTGATTACTTAACTTTTAAATGGATTTTTCTACAGTATTTATTAACATTTGCTCAAAAATAACACCGCAGATCGTCGCAAATACCTCTCAATTAACTAGACATGATATAAAACACATTTCGAAAAAATTGCACTTGTTCAATTTTGCATGATTGCTCCTCACTTGATCGCGACACCGTTGTCTTTTGGCCTTGAACGAAAACTCGTAACTCTGCCCCCATATACGAACATAAACATTTCCAATGTTAAAATACGTATTCTTTCAGACGTATCCAAAACTTTTTTCAAAAAATTCGCCTGTAGGATCAGTAGTGTGTTTCTCGGTCCTTCATTTGGCGTTTACCCGAACCTTTTAGCCTTAAAAATAGCGTCGGGAGAGCGGGTTCCGTTTTATCGGCGAGGGGAAAGGATCTGATATGAAGGGTGCAGGAGGTAACTTCCGCTATCGAATACCCTTAAAAATTATAGTGTGAATGCGACTGATAGCTACAACACATTATATTATTATTATCAGCAGTGAGAGAGTAAGTTGGGCTTTGCTACGCGCAGCGCACCAATTTCAGTTAATTTCAAATTACTTTTCAAAGTATTTCCATTTCCATGACTCTTAATTCGAGCGGGTGCCTTCCATCTTCTGCTGCAAACACTTACACCTAATGGGTATGAGTGAGGTGGCGGACGGGTGACGTGCGTGAGCGAGTGAAATAGAAAGGGCGATGTTTAAAGGCGAGCAGTGTAACGTAAAAAGAAACAGCTTCTATTTGCATTGTAATACTTCAACACAAAGAGTGTTTTAAGAAATCGGAACAATATCGTTTGTTTTCAATCTAAATATAGATGGAACATCACAGTAAATATTCATTATTTATTAAAGAGGGCTATATTTGCATAAATATAGGACTGGGACAGTACTTAAGACTAGGGATGATGAAACCTATTAATTTTTGAAATCGGCTACTAGAAACAAAATCGGATGTTTGACGTGAATAACGTCTAATGTCTCATACACAAGCGACTAGGCCGTGCAGTCAGGGTTCATTCTGATTGATCGAATACCCTATCTTGATGTCGTTTGACACACACACAGACACACCTAAACGAACGTAACAACTAACTAATGAACTCTGTATACTAATATGGATAGTTGATAGCGATTAAAAATGGGTTTTGTATGTGGACAATGTTCAAATACATATTCTTCAAGACAGGCATTAATGTTCACAAAATTAGAATGAAAACTTGAGGTAAGGGTTCTAATCTAATTCTTTCTATAAAAGTCGATCAATTTTTTGACATTTCAAAATAAAACCTAATTTATTATTATTATTTCAGATATTAGGATGTCCAAAATTTATACAATAACAGTGTTCTTGAGAAATTAGAATAGAAAAATAAATTTTAATTAAGTCAGAAAATTGATCGACTTTAGTACCTGAAGGTAGGTGATTGACAGCGCTGTCTATTTTAGTTGCAGCGAAAAGGGAGTGATCCACATCCACACACCCACAAGACGTTTTGAAACACAATTTAAATTTTGAATTTGTGTAGAGACGAAACGTTTTTAATCCATGACTAGGTAAAATAAAGTTTTAAAAAATCTTAATACTTATGAAAAATTACACATAAGCAACGAATGAGCCATTTTCCTGAGAGTACTTCTTTCAATTTTCCACGAGAGGCAGCACTTGTGGTAGATACAAACATTATTTATTCCCCATAGTGTCGTGTCATTTTAGTGGTATAACTTAATTATTAAATTATTATTATTAAATTAATAAATAATTAAGTTATACCACTAAAATGACACGACACTAATGGAGAATAAATAATGTTTGTACCTATCACAAGTGCTGCCTCTTGTGAATCAATTGTAAGAAGTACTCTCTCTATATTTACGTAGCTATACTAGTTAGTGCTTTTATTTTTTAGTCACAAATATATTTAAAATAAAAAAAAAGATTTTATCGAAATTTAAAAAAAAATAGAAAATTTTCGTCTTATTACCTACGTGAAAATAAGTCGTATTTTGAAGCAACGTCTCAGTTAATTTTATCGAAATCAAACAAAACAAAAATAGTTTTTAACAAGAATTTTTAAAGGAACAAAACAATTTTTTCGTCTTAGGTAAAAATTTGTCTATTTTGAAACAATCGTCTCACATGAGTGTAAAGGTGTTTCAAAATTTTTTTTGCGTCAATTAGCTAATTTTATCGCATTACAACGAAATTATAGCACGTATAACACATTATGTATTATATATAACCACTATTAATTCTGAGTTAAACGTCTTTATAAATCATGTCGTAGCGACATTTCAGCCAGTCTCTTAAGTGATGTTTGAGATGCCACCGTTGGTTCTAACACTAGATATGTACCGCACTATATAATGCATTATATAATGCCTAGCTAGAAAATAGTACCAAACTTGTACGTGTAGTAATAGTGATATGAAATGAACAAAACTATTTTGTAAAAAACTTGATTTTAAACTAATCGACGTGAAGTATGAGTTTAATTCAACTTCCTCGACGTGGAATACTTTATTTACAAAAGATATTTCGCTATCGACTTCGACTTATACAGGGTGTTTTCAGTCTACTTATTTTATTTTTAATATGGGAGATAGTACAGGTCAAAAGATGATTAGTGTTAAAACACCGCTAGAACAAGCTGTAGGATAAGAGAGGAAAATGATTATCTAAATTCATGTTCTAATATTGAGCTAGTTGATATGATGCTAAATTAGGGGGAAGTGCATCATACAACTCTTGCTTAAGTATTTTATCACTAATCGTCTTCTTTGGACCTGTACTATCACCCATAAAAAATTAAATTAGTAGAGCGAAAACACCCTGTATAGCTTTTAATTGATTTATGTATTAGGGTGCGGTTTTAGGAAACCACGGTGCAAGTGGCCATAACCCTAAACGCTTTTAGCCCAAAATCGCTGAAAGTATATAATTTTGTTTAAACTCTGCAAAGCTAAAAGTTCACACCTCTACAAATTTGACACTGTATGATAGTAAAATAAAAAATAAATAGACAAAATATAATCAAAATAGAAAAAATATAAATAAATATCAAGTGGAATATGGAATAGTTAAAAACAAAACTAAAATTAATGGTAGCTCCCAGGTTCGAACCGGTGAGCTACTGCGTATAGAGCAGCTGCGATACCCATACGCCACGCATCCCGTTGTGTTTACTGCTATATTTATAATATCATACCAAGTTGTCTGTTTGGGATGTACTGCAATAGTGTTGGGGTATATACGCGATTCTTCGATTAGGCGTGACGTGACGTGATCACGACATGCGTAACCGAACGAAAAAAACGAGGCTACAAAGTTTCCCTTAACAATTAAATGTTTCAGCTTGGATTTGTGCATAGATCCTTAACTCCTTAACAAATTTTTAAATATTAATAGATTGTATGTCTAGATACGTAATGGGGCATATTACGGTGAGTGATGACAGTAAGTAAAAACGAGCGATTACGTACGAGACATATATTGTATTTTTTGCCATACCCACTACAAAATACCTACTTTTCACATCATTTTCAAAAAAATTCTGACAGTTCATTTGCGTCGCCATCTTTCCTTCGAGTGTGCCGCGAAGTTCGTGCAAGTAAGTAATGACAAGCGTACGCAGGCGTATAGAGCGAATAAACAAAGTTGCTATGGCAACCGTTATTTTCTGCGCTAGTGCGGAAAGTAAAACATTTTCCGCACACCTGCCTGTTAAATGGGTCATTAATGGCCGCTATACATACATCGAAAGTAGCTATTTTGTAGTGGGTACGGTAAAAAATAATAAAGCAGTGCTTATGGTGTGTATACACGGATTCGACGTTACCGCGACGCAATCCAAATGAGAGCAATTTGTTGCAATCAAACGAGAAGGAGTATCGAATTTCGGTTTGATGAAAGAAGTTTAAAACAAAAAAAAAAACTCGGGTCGCAGTGCCAAACCCTGCCGACATATAGTGTATTTGCTAATACTGGCATTGTGGCTCTATTATGTGAACTTAAGTTTGATTTTGGACAAATTAAAAAATTTAACCCCTTAATACATCCCTTAAAACAATATTTTTTTTCTTAATTGCAATATTATTATCATTCCTAACATTTGTACCAAATTAAATACACCCTTCAGTAAGTAAATCCGTATCCGCTACTAATGTTTTCATAAAATTTGGAAGTCCGGTCCTGCCGGGCCGATTTTATTGAAATTTTAGCAGCACATTTTAATCGTTACTAAAGGGTCAAATTTCAATTTTGAAACGATTCTGAGAATTTTTTCGGTATTTTTGGGCCCAAAAACATTTTTCAACCCCTAAAAACCACCCTTAAAATGGTCCGATTGGGCCCATTTTAAATAGGTTCCGTGCGGTAATGGATTCCAACGTGTGTAGCAAATTTCGTTAAAATCGAATGAGTCTTTCTAGAGTTATCGTGCTAACACACACACATATATATATATATATAAACATTTTTAAAAATGGTGCCAAATTGTTCAGGAGGGTATGAAACGTCGAGAAATTTTGGTCCGACCCCTAGGTCCCGCCATCCGACCGACGCCAATAGTGTATGTGCCATATGGCAAATACACTAATTAGATCAGTGGCGTAGCTATATGGTAAAAGGATGCATTTTTGCCTTCAATAATGTATTGGTATGACCCTTTTTATATGAAATTTTTTTTTTGTATTTTTATGCAATCTGGTTTTTGTATTGGTGTTTTGCGTAACAATTCTAATTATAATTGGACGATAGACGGCTAAGTTTGGAGAAGTCTTCGTTACAATTTACCCACCAAGTTTATTATCGCTAGTTAGACTCCTGATGTAGAGACCTTGAAAGAACGTAAGACGTTGCGTTGCGATTATTTCGTAGTCGCATATTTCTGGTGGTAGGGCAACCTTAATGTTGACAAAATCAGATTTCTTTAAAATGAGATACTCGAAATATAAAGTTAGTTAAGTTTTCTTTTTCGGAACATTTTACTATATTATAGAGAACAATAGTAGTATGTAGTTCATGTATAGCCTTCTTACAAGCAACCATATGTAATGTTAGAACTGTATTGTACCTCCATAAACTCTGCTTAGAATTTAGAAAACGCAGTATGTTTCATCGAATGTGACAGAACTAGTTAACCTTAGAATAATATAACAACGTGGTCTTATAAATCAGGAAACCTGTATCTCAGTAATGAATTTTTTAATTTCGTTGAAATAATGGAAAAGTCCGGAAATTATGCACGCAGAGAACTAACTACGTACTAGCAATCGGCGAGAGAAAGAGAGAGTGAGAGGCTACTGTATTGCGAATTTAATATTTAAAGTACAAAATCAGTTCAATCGAGTGAGTTGCCAGCTTGGCGTGCAGTGATTCGATTTTTTTGCAGCAAAATTGGACACCCCGTGGCTATGTAACTGTATATTACCCTAATAATAAAGAGTAAAATCTTTCCTCTGTTTCCCATAATTCAATTATGAAATTCGTTCATCACTACACTTGTTGTTGATGTAATTACACAATATATACCTACGCAGACTTTACTGCTCGGTATAGTTGGGACTCCCCCTTCCGTGCGCTGATGCTGCTGCTGCCATCTGTAAGTGAAGTTGGATTGTTATGTGCAAACTTATAACAAGTTTAGTGTTGGATATAAATTTGTTTTAAATTATGAGCGCAGATAATGGACGTGACACTAGAGTATTTGTTTCTTCCTCACGTATGTGTAATATTACCCCTTCTTTTGTCATAATTAATACCCGTTCAACTGTTCTTGCGCTTCTTCGCTGTTTTTATATGTAACAATATGTCTACCGCGCTCTGTTTTTGTTTTGAAACGTTTGTTAACATCAGTGAAAATAGGTCAGAATTTATATTTGTTTTATTTGTTTTCCTTATGAAATGAACGGGGGTTTATTAAGAAAATGGCAATGGTACATTTCATCCTTTTTCTCACAAAATTTCGTATCTAAAAAAATCAAAATTTGAAGCACTGTCTGCATTATATAATATATTTAATTTAATGTGATCATCTCACGAACTGTCGTAACTCATAACTGTGATGAGCAAAGCAAGACCAAGACCAAGACCGTGGTAGTCTTGGTCTTGGTCGTGGTCTTGCTCCTTTAGTCTTGGTGTTGCGTATTTAATCCTGGTTTTGGTCTTGCGTATTTAGTTTGGTCGGTCTTGGTCTTGTTCATTCAGTCTTGGTCTTGCATACCTATTTAAAATTTTATACTTATTTTCGAAATTTATTCATTAGAGATAAAGTGAAGTCATAATTTTTAGTTTTGTCTTGCGCATTTGGTCTTAGTCTTCCATACTTGGTCTTGGTCTTATTCATTAATGGTCTTGGTCTTGTTCATTAATTCGGCCTTGGTCTCGTTCATTCGGTCCTGGTCTTGGTCTTGGTATGTTCATTCGGTCTTGGTCTTGGTCTTGCGTATTTAATCCTGGTGTTAGTCTTGCTTTTTTGCAAGATCAAGACCAGTCTCCCTCATCACTTTAGCAAAGAGAACCAAGTTGTGTCACTTATACAGTGTGTCCACAGACTCATCCTCAACATGGGGATCTCCGTTGCTATGGGAGATAGAGATTTGGTTAAACGAGACAAAATGTGCAGAATCTCCAGTACTAATACCCTGCGTAGTCAAACTTTCCATATTTTGCTTGGTTCGCGACCGACAGTTGAAAAACGAGATTTACCCATTTTCGTTTTTTGTTTATAACTCGCTTATTAAGTAAGTTAGAAAAAAAATATTTTCACTTTCTTAAGGCCCTTTTTTATGGAGATTTCAAATCTCTTTTCATATATTTATTTACTTTTATAGTTTTAGAGATACTTGTATTAACTTTGTTTTTTTAAATACACGTCAAAGATGGCCATGACACCATTCGAAAGAGATTTTTTTTCTCTTTAATTTGATATGAGGGTTGATGGATTTATTTTCAAAAATAACAGAGTTATACGTAAAACACTGATTTTTAATAGTAGGCTATGCTAAATTAATTGATAAAACAACAGAAGGCTTAGCAAACAGTTGAAATTCGCGTTGGCTTAGTAAACGGCTGTTTTGTTTTAGCTGTCAAAGTGTAGTTTGTTGCTAATTTGTCAGTTTACTAAGTGATCTATTAAATTTACTTTTGTTATCATGGAACCATTTTGTAACAATGAAAAATTTGATATGTTATCTTATTACATTCTATGTCACAAAAATTCGACTAGAGCTGCAAAATGTACTTCGATCAGTATCCAGAACGAAGACAACCTCATTCGTCTATTTACAGAACTACGAGTAAATTTAATAAACTATGGATCATTTAAAAAGCCGTTTACTAAGTCAACGCGAATAAGTGAAGAAGACAAAACTACTGTTTTACGATCAATTGTTGAAAATCGCTTATTTTTCATTGTTACAAAATGGTTCTATTATAACAAAAGTAAATTTAATAAAATCACTTAGTAAACTGACAAATTAGCAACAAACTACACTTTGACAGCTAAAACAAAACAGCCGTTTACTAAGCCAACGCGAATTTCAACTGTTTGCTAAGCCTTCTGTTGTTTTATCAATTAATTTAGCATAGCCTACTATTAAAAATCAGTGTTTTACGTATAACTCTGTTATTTTTGAAAATAAATCCATCAACCCTCATATTAAATTAAAGAGAAAAAAAATCTCTTTCGAATGGTGTCATGGCCATCTTTGACGTGTATTTAAAAAAACAAAGTTAATACAAGTATCTCTAAAACTATAAAAGTAAATAAATATATGAAAAGAGATTTGAAATCTCCATAAAAAAGGGCCTTAAGAAAGTGAAAATATTTTTTTTCTAACTTACTTAATAAGCGAGTTATAAACAAAAAACGAAAATGGGTAAATCTCGTTTTTCAACTGTCGGTCGCGAACCAAGCAAAATATGGAAAGTTTGACTACGCAGGGTATTAGTACTGGAGATTCTGCACATTTTGTCTCATTTAACCAAATCTCTATCTCCCATAACAACGGAGATCCCCATGTTGAGGATGAGTCTGTGGACACACTGTATAGCAGCCATCTGAAAAACAGTTAAAATTTAAGAATCACGAAAATTGAGATACGACATTTCGTGAGAAAGTCAACGATTTCTGTGGCCAATTAATGGCAAAGCAGCTTATGTCGTATTCACGGTAAAAATATAAGGATGATTTTTAGTTCTGTTTTTAATGACTTGCTTCTCTTTTTTCACTACAATGAAAAGAGATTTGCCGATCACATGTCTAGAGGCATCATTCTATCAGACGACCGCCGCTATCGTCGAATCAAAAGACAATTAACGTTTTGAATTTAAATAAACTCGAAACGGGAAGCTGCCATATATTTGTATTTATTGCAACGATTTTTCTTGCCGTTGGACTTCCCAAAAAAGAAACTATTTTTAAGTTTGGGCTGTGATTAATTCGTACAGCTTATAAAATAAATTCTAAAGTTCGTACTTAATTACTTGTTTTTGTGATTTCTGTGCTCACAATTTCGGAAAGTTTGTTTTTCAACCGAGATAATATGTTTCATTAGTATTTTATTGCAGTAGGTGTCCGACAGTCAACTATTTTACAATTAAACTATTTTAATTGCTTACATTAACTAATGGACAAACCAAAACTAGCAATGCATTCTTGCGTTACATTCGAGTGTGGAACACAAATTATAATTGGAAAGTATATAGTTTATCCGGGGTGTTAAATCAACAGTAGAAACTACAAAGCAAAAGAATTTTATTACAATAATTATATATTATCTATGTTTGTTTTCTTTTTTTTTTAAAACAAAGATTTGTCCAGTATTTTTTATTTATTTTTGACCCATTTCCGCTTGTCCAATTGACATGAAAGTTTGCAGTCGTGTCTGATAAGTAGTTACGATGGCAATACAATATTATGATATTTTGGCTATAATAATATTTACATAAATAACAAGTTAAAAGAATGGAAAGAAATAACATGTGGTGGAAGTCATGGGGTTGGTGGTGGGAGAACGTGTCTGCGATCTTTGTTTTTTTTTTGCTGTCGAATTGAATTGAATTGTGGATTATAGACGCTCGACAACAAAGGTCATTAGCGTCTGTCATTTTTTTTTTGCTGTCGTGGTTCAAGATGTGCCCGGATCAGAAATTATATTTTCTATACTATTGACTAAAAATTTGAAAATAAAAAAAACAAGCTTTTATTAAAATTTACTAAAAGGAAAAAAATAATTTTTAATTTCGGTTTATAATTATAAAAGCGTGGTTCGTAAACTCTACGATAGTTTATCATAGTCACGATCACTCTTAAAATTATGAACGTTAATTAAATATTTTTTTTTTTGTTCAGTAGGTACAATTTAAAAAACACTTGTTAAAAAAATTACCTATTTTAACTCAGAATACCTAAAGAAAATAAATTCAAAACAGACAAATATAAAATGCTCAATTTATTCGCCTATGATTAGATAGTTGATCAATTTTTGTGAAACATTAAAAGGGAAACCTTACTGCTGGGAGTTGACGATTTTGACCAGATTTTCTAAGGTTAAACGGAAACTTAAAAAAACGTGTTTTTTTTGTACCATTGTCCAACGCTCATATACTAAATTCTTTGGATTTTACGGACGTAGGTGTATAATATATAGACGTTAGTTTTGTATAAAAATGTCGAGTATTTTTATACATTAAAAAAGTGCTGAATTGCAGTCGGAATTCTCGAATAAACGGTGCTTATACTATAAAAAATCTTTCATTTTTACGCATTCGTAAAAAGAAATGTAATTTATTACATATGCTGAATAAAACGCATAAAAATTCATCAATGTATGTATATATTAGAAAATCAGAACGACTATAAACATCGCCCTATAAAAAATTTCTTTCCTGGGCGGCATATAAGAAATATACATTCTATACGTACAGTTATGTCTCCCGATGTATACGCAAAAGAAATTTAAGGGTATTCCCGTCAAAAAGACGGAGTGGGCAATACCGTAAACGCAAATATGCACATCTATAGTGTCAAGGATGGGTCAGCTTTTAGGTGATCGCGTAATATTTTATTTTGTTGTTGAATAGTTATTTTTGGTAAGACCCTCGTGGTAAAATTTAATTCATCATCGATTGTCTTTATATATCTAAGTATGGGTGTGTTAAAATTGTATACAGAGTGGTGACTTGCATCATTGGTAAATTCTTAATACCCAATTATTTACTTCCCTAATAATTAATTGTAGAGCTAAATTGTATTCAGGTTTTTTTTTGTAGAAAAAACTTCGTCTATACAGAACTATATTCTATTGCTTACAATTTTCCATTTTCCGAAATCGTAAAAATCAACAAATAAAAAATTCCATTTTTGCTAAAATGTAAGATGCCATAGAATTTTAGATAATTCAAAAATTCAATTTTTGCAAAAATTATATTCAAACCATGTGTCCCCGGATCGTGTTGCCAATAGGACAAAAAATTTTATTATGCGTTTTACGAAAAAAATGCATTCTTCATAAAAACCTCTGCTTCTTTAAAAAATGATATTCCCATAAAAAATTTTTGAATCAAATGTACAGGGTGCTTAGAAATTAAGAAAACATGAAATTGCTTTAAAGAGAGAAGTACCTTTATTTATTATTTTAAAGAAAAATTTTATAAGAGAAAGTCGTTGACAATTCAAATTGAAGTGAACTCGTTGACTGCTGCTTGGATCAGTTGCTATATAGTATTGAACAAAATAAACACTTTTGTTTTTACGTTCATAATTTGAAATTAAAAATAATAAAAAAGGGTACTTTTCTCATGAAGCAATTTTATGTTTTCTTAATTTCTAAGCATCCTGTACATTTGATTAAAACATTTTTATTGGAATCTTATTTTTTAAACAAGCAGGAGTTTTTATGAAAAATGATTTTTTTTCGAAAAACGCATAATAAAAAAGTTTTTCCTATTGGTAACCCGATTCGGGGACACATGGTATATTAATTTAATTTACGGTTCTGAAAAATGGAAAATTGCATAGACAACAGTATGTATAGATGCAGTATTTTCTTTTCTACAAAAAAATCTTGGTATACTTTAACTCTAACATAGTTAAGGAAGTAAATAATTGCACATTAAGAATTTACCATCGAAATTCTTATGCTGCATCGCCCAAGTCATTACTCTGTACTTAAGTTTTCGTTGTAAATATGCCATAGGGCGGCAGTAGTGATGGAAATCAAGAGTCTAGGGTAATAATATGATGCCCGAAGTATCGAGAATGTACGTATTTCTCGAGGCTGTCTCGAAAATTAGGTTACCGTGCAGATAAAAACAATTGCATTTCGAAAATTTTTCAAATTGACTACGCAGCGCGCTTGTAGAAATCGTACATTTCTATATTTCTTTTAGTTTACAGCCCTTCAAAGTTTATAAAAAAAGCAAAATATTTTTAAACGTCGATAGCTTCTAAAAAAGCAAGCGTTTGATTGTACTTTTTGAAATTAGTGTGTCTATTTCTATAAGTGTTTTCTATAAAAAAAACCATTTGAATAATTTCGACTTTGGTAATTTTTTAAAGTTCTTTGAAAAGTGTGTTTTTTTGATATTTGAAACCTTTTAGAACTATTTAAAAATCACTATGTTTTTAAAAATTCTGATTTACCAGTGAACACACACGCACTTTGCTTTTGTTTTTTTATTTAGGAGTTATGAATTTTTAGTGTTCTAAAATTACAGACAGTTATTGAACGTCCATAACTTCTAAAAACTCGAGACACAGTTATTTAGTTGTTTATAAGCACCCTCAATTTGAAAAAAAATGGCAATCGACTTTTTAAATTTTTTACGTGTAGGTACTATCGTTACAATAGTGCTCAACATCTACATTAAAATGTTAGTGTTGTGAGCATGCTAGAAAAACATTGTGCAAACTTTGCTTGATTTGTACACGAAATTATGAAATGGAAAGATAACGAACTATGAATGAAATATACGACGATTGCCGCTGATATTTCTTGATTTATTTTTTTGTATGAATGCGTGCTGACAAGTAAATAACAGAGCGGAAAATATACCTACGTATCTATTTTATTGTTACTGTATATTCGAAAAACATAATATTATCCTGGGCTTATTTTTGCAGTTCACTGGCTCCGATATAATAAGAGGAATGTACATATTTGTGCTAATAAAAGTAAATAGTAATAACCAAATATTTTCATTCGACATTAATATTTGTACAGCTATATTATCATTATTCTGTAACCTATACCTGTTCGCAAATATTGTAGCATTTTCTCAGTTTGTGTCAGTGGTTTTTTTTGTACATATACAGTCTGTTGGGTCGATCAGACGTTTGTGGAGCAATAACGTACCTGAAAACCAATATCACCAATCGAGTCCTACCGAAGGCCAGTTTTTTCCCTAAGTCGAACTTCGGCTCTTTTCTCACCTTCGTCCGAAGCCGAAGGTACAGCATAATATAGGCATTAAATAATATTTTATATTATATAAATGTATATATTTATATTATCTTCGGCCTGATTTTGGGCCGAAGCCGAATGTTTCATCGCGCGTAGGCTTAATTTTTGGCTAAAGTTGGCTTAAGCCGAAGCTTCGGTAGGACTCTTATCGCCAGTTAAGTTGATAAGTCACTTTCTAAAATTCGTACAACCAAATGAAGATTAAATGCATCATTCCTAAATTGCCGTTATGTATATATATTACTAGCGGCCCGGGTTCTAGGAATTTCCGGGATGCTAAGAATTTATATATTAATAATTAAAGATTAAACACCTGCCCATCCGCCATATATACACGTACTTCCACCATGCACGGTAATCTAGTGGTTCCGTCCGGCTTCGCCCCGGTGCTAAGAATTTAGTTTATGAACCTACAGAAACCTTCTCGGTAGTGAGAAAAACAACTCACCAAAGTTTCATCGCAATCGAATGAGTAATTTCTGAGATCACTTTTTTCACACGGGCTAAGCCGGACCGAACAATTTTATAATTCAGAAAGCTTCCCCGGAGTGTGCACAACAACTCACCAAAGTTTCATCGCAAACGGTTGAGCGGTTTAGGAGTCCATAAACAACACATATATTTTTATTTAATTAAAAATTAAAATTAAAAAAATATAAACAACTTGACAGCTATATTTGTAACGATGCTTTAGGTCTTAGAAGAAAATGTTTACTTATTTGATTTAAATTTTTTTAATAAAAATTAGAAAATGTCTCAGATCTTTTTCAACTTCGACAAGACAAATTGATATGCTGTATTTGAGAAGCCGAAGAATATCTCGTTTAGTTTAAAATGTCTGAATATCTCAAAAATAAAATTATTGAACACCCGTATCTTTTACACCAAGAGAAATACTTTTTTTCTTGTGTATGTCAAATTTGAATAAGATCTGAGATATTTTCCAAGGGTAAGTTCGGTTTTACGCTCGATTGATCGAGCCGAGCGAACAGATTTTTGATCACGTGACAATCGAGCCATCTAAACAATTCCGAACGTAATCTAGCAGATTTTTCCAAACGTCAGAATAAAATGGCGGCAATAATTTAAATTCTTATTACTAAAGCCGAAATATATTCTTTATTGCTCCTCATTTTGATTTAATTCAACATTGTTATAATAATAAATCATGAATCACAATTTTTTTCGTTTTATTTCTTTATTTTAAAATTAATAGTAGTACTGGTTGTTGTTTTTTTCGACCCATAGATATAATAAATATTTTATTTAATCATTCTGTGCGATATAGACTTATTGATTATTACTATTCTTTGAATAAATATTATTCGTGTGTTTTTACCTATTGAAAAATTACCTCATATAAATAAACTTCGAAATTTATCCATTCTCACAACAAGTGTTTCCGCTCATTTTTAAAATGAATGCTCTGAAGATGGTTGAATCTGCTTGCTCGCTCGCTTTCCTCAGAGCAAATCGAGCGCGCTCGATCTGCTCCAGATCTTAAAACCGAACGCAGGATAGAGATCTTTCAGAGCATATAAATGCTAAATTCGAACGTGTTAGAGCACTCCGATCAATCTGAGCGTAAAACCGAACTTAGCCCAAATATTATGTAAAAAGTACCTAGTCTACCTGCAGTATAAACCAACTCGTCATTTTTCGTTAATATTGTTTTCACATTTTGTCGATTCATTTTCGTTACATCTTGTATAATATTGTCTTGTTTTTTTATTCGTGCTTGTATGTGTTTATTTTGTATGTAACTGGGTTATTGAAGTTGGATTTGATATGGGAATAAATTTCAAATTGATAAACGTACAAATGCCGCTTTTCGCGCATCTCCTTCCGTAAGTCAAGTCTTTGCCGCATCCTTGCTGCCGGGATATGGGAAGGGCCTACTTCCGGATGTTGCGCGAATGTGTCTAGATACTCACACACAAACATACACACACATATATACATGCAGCGGAATCTTAAAATGTCGTCGGGTTATTTCACCAGTCATCTAGCATATCGTTTTATTGCTGTCATTCAATTTTCTATATCATTTCCTTGGTAATTCGAGAGGAGCCTTGGTCTCAGCTTTACAGTAGACTCTAGCGGCTTTCCTTTTGTCGTGTCCACACGCAATTAGAAAAATATGTTGTAGCGTGTTAGTCTTACCGATATTACCAGATTGTCAGTTATTTATGGTGTATGACTTTTTACGAGTTTCATATAAAAAAAGTGAATGCTGTTATACACAACTTGTTTTATTTAAATTTAAAGTTCGAGCTCCCTTAATGGAAAACACTTAGATGGGAATTTTTATCTGTTTGTTTGTACCAACGTGATGCCAGAGAGCTGGATCGGTTTTGATTAAACTTAAATATAAGCTACTTTTTATCCGGTTACGATTGTGTCAAGATAAGGTTTTGTGTCAAAATCGACATTACCGCGTTCTAATGTTAGTAATGTATACCTAACTTTTTAAATTAACTTAAAAAAAAATTGTTCTTTGGAAAGATATAGTTTAATTTATTTCTTGCGTTGTCTAGTAGTTTGCTGTACCACATCATTGCGTTTAAATATTTGTCCGAAATGTCTAATCTATGATTAGGTATGAAAATTATATTATTGCTATTAGGATCACTTTTTAACAATTTCCAGGATTGTTTCACTGTCGTCTATTTGCAGCTGTCCGACAGTTTAATTTGTTTGATTATGGGATTCATCTGTGAGTTAAAACCGATAGCAAAATAATTAATAATAATATTTCACCTTGTCGAAGTTGGATTCTGGGTTTGTTCATACTTTGCCTATACCATGGCCCACAATTTAAAATGGAGGAGATGCCAAGTTGATAAGATAAAAATTCTACATTTAAATTTTTAGTTGAAATTCTCACAATTTGTGCACCTCAGTTACAAAAGGAAAGAAACTACTGTAGTACTGGCGACGCCGAACTTTATGACACTGCGCGAGAATAGAATAAAAAGAGACGGCACTATACACTACACATAGGTCGTTTCTGTTAAATTAACTACATTCAATTACATTATGTACGTATTATTTAGTAAATGAACTCCAATTTATTTAATTGTCCATCTTTGAATAATTCGTTTAACTTCTGACGCACTCTAGATAAAATTCTTGATGATTGCGGTTTCTCTCAATAATACCAAACAAACGTCGAGATATATACAGGGTGTCCCACGACCATTTACCCAGGCTTTAGTTCCTAAACAATTTGAGATATTTGAGTGGGGCAAAGACTATACTTTTTAACTATGGAGGTACCCGGTACTTTAAAATAATAGTGAAAACAATGCTTATAAAAAAGTCACCTCTAAAAATTCAGCCCTTAACTTTAAAATGTTAAATGACACCCTGTATATTTTTTATATTTTCTTGTAGGACTTTCAATAAACGTTTTTTCCGATTGAAATCGGTTAATAAATAGCTGAGAAAATGGACATTTTAGCACTTTAAATCAAGCTAGCCATATACAAATGAATAAATTACAGACCCGTTTAAAACAAAACAAAAAAAAAAATAATAATAACAATTTACTTGAATGAGCCATTTTCCTGAGAGTAGTTCTTTCAGTTATCCACGAGAGGCAGCATTTGTGGTAGGTACAAATATTATTTATTCCCCATAGTGTCGTGTCATTTTAGTGGTATAACTTAATTATTAAATTATCATTATCATTAAATTAATTAAATAATTAAGTTATATCACTAAAATGACACGACACTAATGGGGAATAAATAATGTTTGTACCTACCACAAGTGCTGCCTCTCGTGGATAATTGAAGGAACTACTCTCAGGAAAATGGCTCATTAAATAATCATATCAACGTATTCTTTAACGATAAATATGTTTTGTTTTTGTTTTCCCGAGTCAAGGCTAGCTTGATAAGTGTTAAAATATCCATTTTCTCAACTATTTATTAACCGATTTTAAATTGGAAAAAACGATTGAATAGAGAATTAAAAATCCTACAAGAAAATATAAAAATATACAGGGTGTCATTTAACATTTTAAAGTTAAGGGTTGAATTTTGTAATAGGTGTTGATCCGATTGGCACCGAAATCAATATGCCTGGAGTCCTAGCTCCTGAGACAAACATTAAAAAAAATATTCAAAAAAAGGTGAATTTTTGCAGAAGCTATTGCGAATGAAAAAATTTATATGTACAAAATATGCACCACTTTTCTTTACGTTTTGAGGAAGTAATCAGAATCTGATCAGACACAATTTTTCGATCTTATCACGATACTTCCGTTTCCTTACCGAACATGAAAGTAAATATTCAGTCAAGGAACGTTTATTGCAGTTTATTGAAAATTTACCGTTATGTGTTCACGAAAAGTTCATTGAAACTTGGAAGAAAGAAAACTTCAGTGTATTAAAAACTAATTTCATTGTAAGTATGAAATCTGAGAATTCATCATCAGAACTAACGTTATGAAGAATTACAATAATATATTTTCCAAAGAATAACTACTAAAACTTAAATAAGAAAACGCAAAAATTAAAATTATAATTTATCCTGGTAATCAGTTGTGGTTTTAATTGTCATATAAAATTTTACAAAAACATTTTATACATTTTTATGGCCAGTGTTCCATAGCACTACTGCTTGAATAGTATTGATCTTGTTCGGTGTGCAAAATAACATAATTTTTACGGGAAAAAATTTGACCAAACCCAGACATTAGAAAATGCTTGTGGTTTTAATATTTCATATCTACTACACATTTATTCAGGTTAGAAATTTTCATTATTTACACAAAGCGTTTTTAACGCTGATTGAAAAGTCATTTATATAATCATTTCAAGTATGTATGTATTATGTCTATACACAAAATAATCTGTTTCGTAACGACGCGATTTTACTTAACCAGTTCACTGTATATATTGTGGATAAAAGTAGATTAGGAAAATTCCGTCATGTAATAATATCTATATATTTACTTATCCTATTTTCAATTGAATAAATGCAGTTATTAGTTTGAACCGAGCGGGTAGTGTTGTGGACTGTGGTAGAATCATTATGTAATACTACTATATTGCTTGCGCCCGTAAGTGGAAGTATCAGGCCGCAAGTGAGACAGCAAATGAGTGTTTCTATCTTTGTCGAGAAATCCATCTCGTTGTGCGCAAGCGTTGCAACATTCGATTCACATTGTTTCCATAGCAATTTCGGAAATATTATCACTACTAACCTTGCAGTTATTATCATAGATCAATTAATATTATAAATTGTTCATGCGCATAAGACTCGACGTCTTGCGAGAGAGACAGACATATATATGTCTGCACCGTAGGCTTTTCGTTCGACTCCAGACCCTGGGTAGCAATATAGGAGTATTACATATATGGGTAAGGCACTAGCTTTGGATTCGGAACCGAGCGGGGACAAATGCTATAAATATAATACGTTGTAATTTTTCTTCGCATCGGTAGGGTATGATCAGAAAAATGTGAGATGTAGTGAAAAAAAATCTATACCCTCTTTCTACCACCTTAGGGATTGAATTTCACAAAATCCCTTTTTAGTGGATGATTATGTCACAAATAGAACCTAAGTCTAAATTTCACGTTTCTAGCATCAGCGGTTTGGCCTGGGTCAGAGAACTACACCCCCGTTTGACCCCCATAGAGGTTGAAATTAAAAGAACGCTCGAATTAGGGTTTCCTTATTTTTAAAGAAGAGTTAGTATGTTGAATTCAATATTTCACTTTAACTTATTGTCAAAAAAATTTACACCCCATTTTGGCCCCTTTAGGGGTTTAATTTCAAAAAAATCCCTTCTTAGTGAGTACTTTTGTCATAAAAAGAACCTACTGTCCAAATTTCAAGTTACTAGCCTCAGCGGTTTAACCTGGGTGTTGATGAGTCAGTCAGTGAGAACTTGTTCGTTTATATGTTTAATAAATAATAATCTATCTATTCTATAAATATAAAAGTGTTCGATCACAGGTGGGTGGTCAGGACTTACAGTCTTTCCCCTGCAATACAGTATCTACGGAGATTGGGCGCACCCTAAAACAATCCCAGGACAACTGCTCTATTTAATATTTAGGTGAAATCTATGAACATAATATAGAAATGGAATGAAAATGATAAAAAAGATATACAATAATATTATAGCTATATTCATGAGAAATATAGGTAGGTACTACATCCAGAGTAGGTAATAAAGTTTGTCAAATATATACAGTTTTATTTTTTCACCTGATTTCCAAGTAATGTTTATAATATTATGTCATTCATTTCCGCTACATATAAGAAACAGTGGCATGTCTGATCAATTATGAAACGATCGACACAAGTCGAAAATTATTTTGTCAATATTTACTTTATCGATGTCGACAACAGTAAACATGACGTAAGTAAACAGTTGACGGGGAAGACAGAAGAACAGCGACCTGTGCTTGTGCAACACATGTATACAGAGCGTCCATATAATTAGTATTTTGATTCCATAGAGTTAAAAATGCATTAGAAACAGTAGGAAATTTTTAAAACTTTCTTTTAAAAATGTAATGAATAGTACCTATGCTGGACGCTGGTGTAATTAAAAAAAAGCAGTTATAATACAATATATAGTTTCTGCGCATGCATCGATTATATCCAAAAACAATTTCTTATTTACGTGTCAAGCATTCTACCAAAATTTGTTTTCGAATCGCTTAGTCGTTTGACCGGACTTTTTGTAAAAACACGTTTTTTGCTCTCCGTGGATCTAAGTACAGTGTGAATTTTTGAAGTGAAAACTTCCTTAGGCGCGTTAGGCACTCTTTTCCTGGATAGTTAAAAAAAGGGAACCGTTCGCAAAAATGTGACGCGGCTGACATAGCTATATCATAAAAACGGTACGCAGTACACTTGGCATTCATAGCGCAGTTGGTAACGTGTTTGCGTTCTATCCATAGGAACCTGGGTTCGAGACCTGATGGCAGCGTAGAATTTTTGGCGTTTTTTTTTTCTAAATTCTACATGATATTTATTTATATATTTTTTAATTTTTGTTATATTCTTTCTTTGACAATAATTATAATTTTTTTGAAACCAAGGTGGAATTAATTAAAAATACAATTTTAGTGTTTTAGTAATAAATTATTTTTAGTTCATAAATGCGCTATAATAGTCTAATAAATGACACCAAAAATTAGAAAATCTTAAGTTTTCACTTCTGTCGTGTGGTCATAAGCACACACCCATTTTTTTTGAAGTTATACTTCTTTAGGCGCGTTATGAAAAAAATGATGAGAGTGAATTTTTACGATGCGCGCGCACACTGTGACACTGACTGTAACACAAGAACTGTGATATCAAAATTAACAGGATTGATTTCCATAGTTACCATATATAAACAAATCTTGTCTTATATTATTTTATTTCATTAAATTATTTGTATGCAGATTAAAAATTAGTTTTTAATCACGTCTTACGCGCGTACATGAGTACAATGGCAATAATTATTCTTATCATATTAATTGAATTATATTTTAATTGCAACTTCTGATACTTATGTGAAAAGTTCTATATTCTATTCTGTCATTTGATTTATTAAAAAAAAAATTGATACCTTTTAGGCACTCTTAACTTATTAACAATACAAACTCGAAACAAACAATTATTATAATAATATAATTTTGAAAATTATGGATAAAATATTATAATTGAACACTTGGCATTTATTTTACTCATTGAAATTATTAATGAAAATTAACTGCAGTTAGGAATTTGTATTTTGCATTTATCCTGGGACACACTGTACAATATGTTTGTACCTATACGTGTGTGTCATTTCTCTCAAATGAAACTTTGCGCACAGAAATCTATAAATTCATCATCAATCATTTTATCATTTTCACATCTACTTGCCTGCCAAATTTCAACTTTCCAGACACTATTTCGTAGCTGTTACAGAATGACGGGATGTCCGAAGTGCAATCACATATAGTCGAATCATTATAATGTGTATATTACTATTTAATTTAATTTTGTATTCACGGTAGCTTTATGTGAATTATAGGCATTTACGATTGCGCATTTTTAAATAAAATCGCCCGCATTTCAATACGACAGATCTGCACTTCCACCACATAGACCCGTACTTCCACCATAATACATAATTATTATATAATTGAAATAAGCTTTTTCAAGCAATGTTAAATGCTTAGAAGTAAGAATTTAATATTAAACTTGGTTTTTTTTTAATTGGGTTTTGTACCAAAATGTAAAAAACAAAACCATTTTGGTGTCGTTCAATCAGAATAGCTAAAAAATACCTATGAAAAAAAATACTGTTGATTCTATAACCTATACAGAGATATGGTTGGTGATTTACCGCCATCTTGTAGAGAATTTTATCCCATTTACGAATATATTATATAGGATTTGATGGGGTTATCTTCAAAAATAGTCGTGATACAGGATTAGAGATTCTGGGACACCCTATATATAAAAAAACAAGTTTTAAGGTGCTTAAATATGGATATACAGCCTTTAATGCAATTTCAAAAAACACTGAATAAATTAATGATCAAATACTTTCTTATTTCAACGTTATTTTGTATAAAATCGCACAGTGTTGTATGTAGGATGTTGATTTAATATAATAACTATAATAATAAATTAGAAAACCTGATAATTGTTAAAATATACGTGTATAAGTGACATTAAAATGCCATTAAAATGATTTGTAAGCGATTTTAATTTGAAATGCCGTCGTTTCATTAAATTTGTAACATGACATTAATTTTATAGTTGTTTATTATTTCAAATGATATGTGATTTTGTTTAATTGACAAGGCATTCGTATTTATGACACATGATATACAATATATTTTATGAGGCTAAATTTTTCTTTTTTTATTGTTATGTGAACATGTAAAATAATTTTTTTTTAAGTGTTCGACTGTTTTATTAGGTAGAGTCACTTTTACGGTTAATTGTGTTGTACATAATTTAATATTTGACAATAAACTGTTCCTACACTTATAAAAACATGTGTAATCATAACATCACAATCTAAGATTATCATCGTAGCTAAAATTTTCTGATAATGTGTTTTGCAACCCAGCATTAATATACAGGGTGGTGAACGTAACTGCTGCACATAGGGATTTAACCCGTAAAATCAAACTTTCGCGATTTCCTGCTTTCCTAATTATTTTAGGAAAAATATCTTCAAATAATAGTTTTAGAACATAAAATTCTGCATCTAAATCATTAAAGAAAATTAATTTTGCATGGTTTGTAACGGCAGAAATTTGATATGAAAATGTCAAAATTATCTCAAAAACAGATAGCGATAGCCATGGAACTTGAACAAAATGATGACGCTTTAGCTGTCAGAATAATTTCTAATCATTTTGTTCAAGTTCCATGGCTATCGCTATCTGTTTTTGAGGTAATTTTGACATTTTCATATCAAATTTCTGCCGTTACAAAGCAATCAAAATTAATTTAGTTTAATGATTTAGATGCAGAATTTTATGTTCTAAAACTATTATTTGAAGATAGATATATGCAGCAGCAACAGCAGTTACTTTCACCACCCTGTAGAATATGTCTACATATTTAAATTACAGTTAAGACGAACATAAAATAGTTCAGTTTCAGTTCAATAATTAATAATATTCTTTTAAACAATTTAAATCGTGTTTTGAAATTCTATTTTTGTTTCAGGTAAGACGAATCTAGAATAATATGCAGTTTCATTTCATCTGGTAAGTTTGCTAGTTGGCTATGAAGTTTTCAGTTAGTTTTAAGACTCGTTTGCATTTACTGCTGTATTCTTATATAAGGTGTACTTTAGTACCAAGTACCTACCAACGTTTATTGTTCGTTCATTTACAAAAGACAGTACAGAAAGTTAAAATATGAATTTCTAACAATTACCATGATTACGCAAAGAGTAAAACTATAACCTTCAAACTTTTAGTAACGATCTTAATTTTGAATTTCGTACGTATAAACGCACCTTAACATCACTGTTCTTAGTGTTAATCCTTGGTAAATGTGTTAAGCAGTGGCGTAAACAACACCCCCGTTAGCCCTGCGTTGCGGGGGGGCGCACTAAAGCCAGGGGCGCCATCAAGTCTTAAAATCTTAAAATTCCATCATTTTTACAACAAAAAAAATACTTAATAAGTACAATATTTAACAAACGTTTCAATTAAAAAACCCTTACGGGTGACATTTTTTACCAAAATGTAAAATACGTAGAATAGCAGGGCGCTTAGTTACGCCACTGGTGTTAAGTTAACATATTTTAAGCAAAACTGAGATTAGGCTACGCGTAAACGCTTGAACCAATGTTACTGCGCACGTCGACAAGAAATTCCGGGAATAAAACTGGACTGAACCAAAACTTTCCATGGTTCACCAAATCAGATTTTTGAAGTTATACTGCTTTTAGCGCGTTATGGAAAAATGATGAGAGTGAATTTTTAGGACGCGCGCGCATCGCGTCACGAATGAAGCTAGTCGATAGTCACGAAAATTTATCACCATGAAGTTAGACGTTAGTAATAACTAGTCGTTACACCAGTCTTAATGTGACAAGAACGTTTTCGGTTTTGAATAACATTAATAAAAGCTTTTGCCCTACAAATGCTCGTTTTTGCCGCTTTCGTTAAATATGAGTTCGTACTCCAAACCGTACTGATTTCACATTATTATTTTTCTTCATTATAATATCCTATTATATAGCACAGTTATAAGACGTACCTACAGTGTGATCTAACGGTAACGTCGTGGCGT
The DNA here is from genome assembly GCA_039654895.1 of Mongoloraphidia duomilia. NCBI lineage: Eukaryota > Metazoa > Arthropoda > Insecta > Raphidioptera > Raphidiidae > Mongoloraphidia > Mongoloraphidia duomilia. The sequence continues at coordinate 28,104,604 of CM077522.1, forward strand.
CATACGCAATAGATCCTGGGTTCAAATCCCAACACAAACATGAATTTTTTTTTTAATAAATAATTAGATATAAATATAATAAATAAAAATATTTAATAAATTAATAATTTATTAAATTAAATTAATTTATTTAATATCTTTATTTTATTATTTTATCGTCTTTTTTACAAACGTTTAGTACTGGCACGCGGGATAAAATTTTTGGAGTTATTTTTGTTTTGTTATGTAAAAGGAGTATAACTTCTGACGTGTGTACATAGTACACACACACTCTTTTTTTTACTTATTTGTTATTAGAACGACGGGTATCACAAACGTTAAATGTATTAAGGGTGAAATTTTGTAACGCATTTTTGACCCATTTCCACTTGTCCAACTGACATGAAACTTTGCAGTCATTTTTAATTCCGATGACAGAATATAATATTCTGATATTTTGACCATAATTTAGCAAGTTAAAAATATGGAAAATATAACATGTGGTGGAAGTCCCGGTATTGGTGGTGGGAGAACGTGACTTCAGTCGTTTTTACGAGCTCTTTTTCATATAATATAACATATAATGACTAAAGCTTTGAAAATAAAATAGGTATTCTTTTTTTAAAACAAAATTTTTATAAAATGTACGAAAAAATAATATTTAATTTGCTAAAATGTTCCAAAAAAATATTTAATTTATATTCATAATTATGAAAGGTGGATAATCACTGTAATAAACTATTATAGACCCACGCTTTAATAATATTATGAATCCAAGTTAAATATTATTTTTCTTTAGTTTAATTCTGATTTTTTTCCATTTTACGAACGAACCGTACATAGTCATATTATGCATTGAAATATCCAAGAAAATATACATACTTTGCAACTTTTATGTTACAAAAGCTACTTTCTGAAACACTTATTTGTTAAAGCTGTATACAAAGTACTATCACTGTGTACAACTTTATACATATTAATATATAATGCACTTTTGTATATTATTGACGGAAGATTTGAAATATACATGTCTTTTTTCGAAAAACTATATATTTCCATTAGAAGTAAATACATGGATTTTTTCTTCATTTATACATGTCATTTCCGGCGTTGTGATGTACAAATATATTTTATAAATATTTATTCTTAAAGTATAAAATTACACACAAAAATATGATTTGCCCACATGATTAGTATATTGTCGTCACAGCATTTTGTTTTAGTTTTTGGAGCTACTCTCGTGATAAACAACTTAATTGAATAATCTGTTTTTGTTGTAATAATACGTAGTTTATTATCTTAATAAGACGTTTTGAAATTTGATATATTTTTATAAAAATTAGTTAATATATGCGGTATTTGAAAAAGCACATTTTCTTGCATACTGGAGCATAAAAATGTTATTTGGTTGCATAAAAATCAAGATAAAAACAATTGAAATTTCAAAATACTTGTGGAAAGAACGATTATATTATCTCGATTTTTTTATAACATATTAAAATTTTTATGCTCCAGCGTACAAAAAAATGTGCTTTTTTAAATTATGAAGAAAAAAATGGTAGGTAAGTATTAAAAATATATAATTACTTTGCCAGCCCAGTGGTACGCCTTTGTACAAATTAGATATTTCAAAAGATGGCAAATTAAAAATGAAAATCGACGTGTCGGAGCATCAGTACGTATTAAATGCATTGCACATGTTGTATATCATGAATAAATGAACACCCGGATGCGGTCTGTGTTTATAACAAACGACTAATTAGTGTGCTCTTATGAATTAATTTCGTCAAATTACTGACAATTTTCACATGATCTTTTTCTATACCGAGTGAAATATTGAAATAATCTTATAACAAGGGGACAATCGTAAATACTTTTTAATGATGCAGTCTGTAGAACAGATTTGTGTATGCATATATGTATGTGTGTAGACGGTTATTATTGGCTGATTAAAACTTTGTAATAACTATTTGAATATTAAACTTCCACGTCAAATACGTACTAATTATTCTGTTAGGTTAGCCGTTGGTATTATCTACTTCGCATAGATAATCATTTGCTTGTTAAACAAGTAGGTATTTCATTTTATTACCTACTGAAAACTATATTATTAAAATATAAATTATGCTCGGTTTCTGAATATCCTATTTGTACTGACTGTGATTTTAGTCATGCTTTGTTAATACTAATAGTCTAAACAAGAACTGATTGCATCGCTTTTATTTAAATTTTAAGTGTTATGTGACAGCCGTGAAAATCATTTGACAACATAATAGCCTATATGACACAGTTGTTAAGAATTGTCTCTGAATCACTCAAATCTGATCATATATAAAAAGAAATGTCCTGACTGACTGACTGAGTGATTGACTGATTCATCACGAAATTTTTTTAACTATAATGCTTACAAACATGAAATTTGGCAGATAGGTTCCTTATAGAACGTAGGCATCCACTAAGAAAGAATTTTTCGAAAGGGGGGTGTATTTTTTGACAGCATGTTTATATTTCACTAATCGTTAAGGTGAGAGGTATATACTAATTCTTCTTTAAAATTAAGCAAACTCATATTCGAGCTTTTTTTTAAATTTAACCCTTAAGGGGGTCAAAAGGGGGTGTATTACACCGCCTAAACCACTGAAGATAGAAACATGAAATTTGGAAGTTATGTTCCTTACAGGGTGTAAAGGTGCACTAAGAAAGGATTTTTCGGAAATCAATCCCTAGGGGGGGGTGAAAAGCGTATATCAACTTGAAACGTGGTATAAATACTCTTCAAAACAAATTATAAAACACGTATTTAAAGAGTTTTTAAGACAACCTCTAAGGAGGGGTGCAACGGGGTGTTGAAATTTGTATGGCAAGGCATAAAAAAATTTAAATATACACGTGAGCGGAGTCACTGGTAACCGCCAGTTATGTATATTGTATATCTAGTAGCCATATCAAATATCGGGTTTGGAGGTTAAGTGAAAGTTAAACTTCATATTTAAGTGAAAGCAGTGTTCAAAACGTGATTTTTAAAAATAAACGTATTCATTTCCAAGTGAATGGTTAATTCATTATGTAACCATTTACCTACTTAATGTTAGATAAATACATAATAGTAGTATATGCAACAAGTGATCGATTATATGACAGTCGCAATGTTGCGATACGAGCCTAAGGTTATGTTGCATTTATACCAGAACGAGTGTGAGTTTACCGCGCGATCCGAAGGCGAGCGCGGTAATCACACGAGTTCTGGTATAAATGCAACATAACCTTAGGAGAGGTATTGTAAAATCTCGACTGTAAGATTCGTTTTATTTATTGTAAATTATAGACGCGTCGACAACTTAGGTCATTAGCGTCTTGATTACATTAAATAACAACTCACTTAAAACTAAATTACATCACAAAACATCCATGAGCGGAGGCGGGATTCGAACCCACGACAGTCTGATCCAGACCACAACGCTAACCTCTGTAAGATTCGTCACTTTAGCCACGCGTTCTATACAATATTTTTTGCAACAACTGCTTCAAAAGTTCAATTTTAAGCAAACAAAACACAATTTAGATAAATATTTTATTAGTGACAGTATAACAAAGTAATTTCTATAAAGTACTACTTAACACACGCGTGTTTTAAAATAAAACAAAACAGTATTACTTTATAGCACCGAGTCAGCTAGTTACCATAATATTGTATTGTCACCGGAACTTCACATGTGTGCAAAATTTCAACTCAATCGATCGCAAGATTTGTAACAAATATACGGGATCAAGCTAAATAAAACCACCGTTTAAAAAACAAAGCATCTACTACCTACTTATTTTTGCGTGATGCCAGAACATACGTTTTTATTTGAGAATCAGTTCGGTTGCTTTTGCGTGATGCCAGAATATTTTAAAACTCGCTGTCGCATAAGAAGTTATTTACTTGAAAAAAAATCATGTAAATCGGATCAGTGGTTCTCGAGTTATAAGCGTACAAAGGGACATACAGACAGGGAAAGTCAAATTGTTCGGGAAGGTATGAACGTCGAGAAATTTTGATCCGATCCGATCGACGTCAATAATTAGTTACAAGTCATTTTAACTCAGTAGGCCATGGTTTTTAAACTTAAATTCAAACATCAGCAGTCAAAAAATTGAATAACTATATTACGCACTACCGTTCGAGTACAGCAGAAGCTTCCATAAAGAATCAGTTAGCAAACGGAACACTGCAGGACTCTTCAATTGAACTTTTGATGCAAGTGTTGCAAAAAATATAATAATGAGACCGGAAAATAATTAGCGCATGTTTTGAATGACCTATTTACCTGTGTTATAGAAATGTTTAATTGCATCATGTTACGTATTGTTGGTTAAAATTAACTTGAAATGAAACTTCAGAATGCGGTTGAATTCAGTACGTAATCAGTTGGTTAAACACTGCAATATAACGGAGTAACAGGTCCGGAGATCTTTTGACTTGGCATCTAGAGTCTTTGTGTTTGCGTTGCTGCTAAATTGCACTATTGTGTTTGATGCAAATACGTCAGGGTTGTCCAAGTATCGAGTATAGAATCTGATTTTTTTAGCTTTCCAATAGACAGTGTAAACACCCTTAATTAAAATACCAATACTGATTGTGTTAGTTATTTCGTTTTATTTGCGAGCTTTTTTTCGTGTTTTGTGATAACTAGATGTGAGAAAGTGTTTCTAGAATTTTTGTTGGTCTGCGTGTCTGTAAACGACTGAATCTATAGACTACGAGCAGAATGGCGGAGCTTACTGGAATTTGACTGCCAGCGATCGCAGTGGCAAATCAGTAACTATTATTAATGTAATATGTAGAGATGGTACAAGCGTTGGCCGCTACGGCTAGTACTATCTATAACTTGCCCAACTTTAACCTAAGATATTTAAAAAACCATTTACTTTATTAGAATTGGCAATTTGCTATACATTAATGCTCAAAATAAGACCTATTTTCTGTATCCGTCGAAAAAATAACAAAGTTGTGTGAGCTGGGTAGCGGTTGGGGACGGCGTAACGATTTGACACTTGTTAAGTTGTGTCCCCTTATCGAATATCCCCAAAGTTTTCAATTTCTAACTCAAAAGGCAAAACAATTAAGTGCGAGGAAAGATCGATGACAGAGGAGAGATACTGAAAAACTACCCCTTCAAAGAGGTCGGCCGGGCACTTCGGTCAGGATGGGAAAAGGCTGACAATGTTATACGTACATATACATACCTACATATTTATTTATTTGCACTGCCAATAAATGGATACAAAACGTCAATAAAATTCAAAATTACATCAGTTTATAAAGATCATAAGGCACAGATTTTAGAAAATATTTTTTTAATTCTTTTCGGAATTTAATTAAATTTTTGAAGTGAAAACTTCCTTAGGCGCGTTAGGCATTCTTTGCCTGGGTACTGAAATACAGTGAAGCGTTCGCAACCCGACGGTGAGAATTCTCTGAATCGGGTTATATCATAAAAACGGCAAGCTACACAGTTGTATCAATAGCTCAGTTAGCAGCGTCTTTGCGTTGTATGCATAGGGACCTCGGTTCCTAACCTGATGGCATTGTAGAATTTTTGACGTAAGTATTTTTTTTCTAAATTTTACATGATATTTATATATTTTTTAATTTTTGTTATATTCTTTTTTTGACAATGGGCTTGAGAATAGCCGAGCGTGTAGCAATGCTGTTGTTTACATGGCGTTGCTATGGTTCCTCTATTTCAAGTCCCCAGTTCCCGGGTTCTAGCCCGAGAGCTGGTAAAAGTGTCAATTGGATTTTCAATTTATTATTAAAAAAAATAATGATTTGAAAATATGAATTGGTGTTAGGCTCAAATAACCTTAGCTGTTGGTGGTCTTTAAAACACAATTTTTCTTTGACAATAATTATAATTTTTTTGAAACCAAGGTGGTTCTTAATCTTTTAATGAGGGTTGGTTTTATTACTTGTAATACTTAACATGAATTCCGCACTAGTCCAAATTCTGGTATTTACAAAACTAACTATTAATCCCTTTTCTTAATTGATTTACCTTCGCATTGTCAGGTAGAGGTGCATTTATTTGCTTTTCCACCGCACATTTGGGCAAGCTTTACTGCCAGTATGGACAGGACAACAAATTGTTGTGAATCATTTCACGCAAAATTCAACGGGAATTTTTATAAAGCCCATCCATCTTTGCATGTGTTTTTAAAAGTTTTAAATGAAATCCAGACTGAAACGTACATAAAATTGCAAAGTATCGGGGAAACTTGTAGGGTTAAAGATCCTGAGACAAGACGTCGCCATCAATTTTTAATAGAAAAGATTAACCAGTATTCACAAATAGGCAGGCTTCAATATATTAAATGTTTAGGATATTTTTATAAACAATAAACGAATTGTAAAATGTTATATTGTAACTGTGAACATATTTTTTGTGTTAAGTTTTATTTTTCTTTCCTTTGACCATACATAATTATTATAATAATTTCCTGGTGCGCAGTTCGCGTACTGTGAATTTTTATGGTCTTTTGTACAGTGCGCAGTTCGTGTAATAAAGATTAGGAGCCAGGTATACAGTGCGCAGTTCGAGCCCGTCGCATAAATGCGCTATAATAGATGACACCAAAAATGAGAAAATCTGAAGTTTTCACTTCTGTCGTGTGGTCATAAGCACACACCCATTTTTTTTCTTGTCTAACAGCTTCAGGCAATCTTGCATATATTTTATAACCTATATAATATTATGTAGGGCAGTTTTCATAAAATGTTGTTCTATGTTTTATGGCAACATTGTTATTGGGTCGCGTATCATAATGTTTCAAATTATTCTTCTACAATTTCTGTAAATTTCACCAGGATATAATGATCACTAATTAGGTCATTAACTATAATCGTGGTAGGATTTGCTTATAAAATCAAACGCGAATTCGTTTTCCCTACACTGTCTCCTTTCATTTTTTTTTTTACTGACCGGATGTTTTGTGGAGGTCAATTCTTTGCGGCCAACGTTTATGCTAAGTGTAGATTGTAGAACAATTGGTGACCAAATTAAGCGTGCCAACTGCCAATAGATGGCGTGAACAGATTTGGCTAGCCAGTCAAACTATAACTGTGCGTTTGCAGCGACTTTGTATCTAAAAGATGTGAGTAGAGTGAAAAAAAAAACCACTGAGGAGTTATCTTAAGAAATTCGTTAATTGTAATTTTCTTGTTTTGGCGTCCCTAAACTATGCAACGAAGTATACAATTGTATGCCATATAATTTCTGTGACCATATGGACAAACCGTTTATGTCGAATTTAAAACCCGATTTTGTTAGAGTCAACATAAGCCGCGTTTAATAATTTTAAGTGACTTATAAATTAAAAAGCGGACCAAGCACTCAAATAATTAAGACGCGTCGAAGCACTGTCAGATATAGTTTATCCTTCTTGGTCAGTTGTCAACATTTTTTGAGCTTTCATTGGATTCGAATGTGAATGGTGGCCTACATAAAATTGTCATAGTTAATCTTGAAAATTAAAAATTTAAATTCACTATATTAGGGAATTAACATAATAATATCAGACGACCTGTCACCGGAATATTTTTTTAGAAGGCTATATAAGAAAAATATAAATGCCACTGTCGGGACTCGAACCCGAAACTCTCAATTTCGCGTCGGGCCAAGTTTCCAATTACTCCACAGTGCCAACAGTAAGCACTTTTAATTTCTTTTATAATATACAGGGTCTTCAAAGTTAAGTCGGCACTATTGCAAACTTCGTTATTTTTGGATCTAGAAAATCGGTTAAATTAGCAAACTAGAAGTATTTTTTCCGCTGAATAAAACGATGAAAACAGAAAAACAATTGAATATCGCGTTTTCGAGTTATGATTGCCAGAGTCATTAGGAGTGTTTGCAAGCGGGCTACAAAATGCTTGGACCAAGAGGGTGATGTTTTGAGAATCTTATTTGAATTTTGTTTTCTTCCAAGTTATAGAATAATTTGAAATAAACGATATTTTTCACCTTATGGATATTCTTGTCACTTTCTATTTTATGGTGAGCCAAAGTTGCCACTAACGCAGCTACCTTTAGTTTGAATTTGAAAAATCATTATTAACATAGTCATTTTTGACATAAAGATAGAAGACTATGGGACACTTTTTGTTCAGAATTCAACTGTCTATCGATTGTGAATATTGTATACCGGGTGTCTCATTTAAAAAAATAGAAATTTTTGACATAACTCGAAAACGCGATGTTCAATTGTTTTTCTGTTTTCATCGTTTTATTCAACGGAAAAAATACTTCTAGTTTGCTAATTTAACCGATTTTATAGATCCAAAAATAACGAAGTTAGCAATAGTGCCGACTTAGTTTGAAGACCCTGTATAGCATCGGTGTACCGCAGAATTGACTAACGCTGCGAGAACTAATATTTTTATAACAACATTACAATGAATTAGTGAGGTAACTTAGAGCTGTATTTCAAGATTACCGATACATAGCGGATAAAAGCAGCAAATTTGGTATGATGGTACCTTAGGGTATACTAATAAATGTTAGCCTATCTGACCATCTAACAAAAAAAAAATTTTTCAAATCGGACTGGTAGTTCCTGAGATTAGCGCGTTCAAACAAAAAAAAAACTATTTTTTTGTTTGAACTACAAGTTCGATTAAAAATTTTTTTTATGTTAGATAGCCCGTTTAAAAACTCAAATAGCCTATAACCTTTCTTAATAAACGGGTTATCTAACAAAAAAAAATTTTTTTTAAACGGACTTGTAGTTCCTGAGATCAGCGCGTTCAAATAAAAAAAGAGTTTATTTTTTTTTGTTTGAACGCGCTAATCTCAGGAACTACCAATCCGATTTGAAAAACTTTTTTTTTGTTAGATAGCCCATTTATTAAGGAACGTTATAGGCTATTCGAGTTTTTCAATAGTTAAAAGTTTGAAAAAATGCTTTTTTTCATTTTGGTAAATTTTGTAGAGCCGGTAAAAATGGGAACATAAACATATTTGACTAGTGCATTTTGAAGCAAATTTTGTGCCCTTTAATTTTGAATAGGACCACTTTTTCGATAGGACCAGCCGTTTCCATGTTATAAGCAAGAAACCGAAAAAATGCAAAAAAATCGTGGTTTTTAGCCCACCAAAACTTACCCGCCCTGTTTTAGAGGTCGCAAACTTGGCTTTGACATCTCCTAAACATGCTTGAGGACACAAAAAAATAAAATCATTTGCTGCACAAAAGGCAAGGTGGATTTCCTCTCGTGACTGGACTACATACCAAATTTGGTGCTTTTATCCGCCAGGTATCGGTAATTTCACTAAGTCACCGCACTAAATGTCGCGTTTCTCAATGGCCGGACATGCCTTTTATAATCAAAATACAGATTCACTGTTAAATTTTCATTGTTAGTATAATACCGTAGTAAGTAGTTTCTCACAGTTAATCTGTATTTTGATAGTTAATATCTTGTTTTCTTTTTTTTATTATTTTAGTCTTATTAGAATATCCATAACATAAGCCGTTTTGCTTTAAAACCACAGATATAAATAACAAAACACGAAACTTGTAAAGATCTTCGTTTATGCAATGCAGGATGTGCACACGTTGCTGCGTTCCTGCTTTATTTCTCTCTCTCTCTCCATGTCACGTGAGAGGAGGTAAAGTTCGTACAAACTTTATACTGATGTCTAAGCTTTCTTCGAGTTTTTAACTAAGCTATAAACGTCTGTGGAAAAGTTGTGAATTGTATTAAAAGAAATCAAGAAAAAACTAGATAGAAATTCCTCTCACATCGAAGGAGATATTTATAAATGCTCGGTTAGAATCCTTTTAAACCGTTTCTCGTAAATTTTATACACTTTGACAGATTAAAATGTTGTTCATTTGAATTATTTATAATTAGAGTGGAGATATTATGTGCAATATGGTGCATATTGTGAAGAATTTTATAAGAATTTACAATTTATTATAAAAATTACGGAAAGCTGGTAGGTATTCAGAAATCAAAATATGAGAAAAGTATATTAAAATACAGTGCAGTGTAGTTTTTTTTGTGCTTTCTCATATAATTTATATACTAAGTACAAGAAATTATTATAGATATTGTAAATTATAGACGCTTGACAACAACGGTCATAAGCGTCAGTGAGTTCTTATCACAGAATAAATACTCCAGTGGTTTGATTTTTGTTAAGTACAAGAATGTCAGTTTTCTGAGATGAAAAAATAGTTTTTATGTAGGTACTTCAACAATTTACAAATAGGTACACACTGTCATACTTTTATTTACATGTCTATAATAAAAAAATTGTTCACTCGAACTATGTAGATACTCCTATGTGCGACGTATTTTGTCCCACCCCCACCACTCAATTTCGATCGAGTTCGGTCTCCTTCTTTCTAGTCTTCGTGGCCATAACTACGATCGTATAGATACGTCTACTCACTGTAATATGGGTAATATAATTGTGGGGATAGGTTGCTTATTGAAGCCAAAATTTTAGTTCATGATAGCGGCGCTGCAGTCAGGAAGGCAAAGTAAAACAAAGAAATTATCTATTGAAAAAAGATAAAAGATCAAAGAAAAGACGTAAAAACCGAAGAGAATGCGTAAACAAATTTAAAAGTTGTTTATTTCTTGTTTTCGCATGTTTTTTATGTCTAACATTTTTGATTTTAATGGACTACCTTCTATATCTAGGCCTGTCTATAAGACCATAAGTTAAAAAAAATTTTTGACGTAGTATACCACTGAATTTTGTGAAGCAACATTCTAATTGGCTCTGTTAATTTAGAAAGCTGTGTTGAGCAGGTCAGTTTCAGCCATGTCAGACAGTTTTATTTATTTTCGATAATCCTTGGCTTATACAAACAGACATGCAGGAAGCAGTATTGGTTTAGTGTAGTGTAAACATAACTTTAGATAACATGTGCTGTACACAGATATACTGTTGTACAAATGGAATGCATTGCTCGGTACCTAAAACTAATTAAATAAGGATTCATGAATGCAGCGAACTGTATGTAAATAAGTCATCTCATTAAAATGTATCTCTCTGTGGAATTAAGTCACTGTATAAGGTACATCCACCGACCGTTACCGTCCCTATCCTTAACCTACACAAGTAGCTGCTCGCTGTCCACTGAACTTAAACTGGACTGATGCAAATGGCTGACTGTAAAATTAACACAGCCTTAACCTATATAAGTATAGTTACTCGTTGTTCTGGTCCACTGAACTTGAACTGGACGATGCAAAATGGCTGATTGTAAAATTGACACAGCTGCCGTATGCCTTCGTGTCTATCCCTTAACGGAACCTACACAAGTAGTTACTTTCTGTCCACTTAACTTAAACTGGACGGATTGAAAATAACTGACAGTAAAATTTGCATAGCCACCACACCTATTATACAGGGTGCTGAATTGTTTTGCGGGCAATAGGGATTTAACCCGTAAAATCAAACTTTTGCGATTTCCTGCTTCCCTAATTATTTATCTAAATCATTCAACAAAATTAATTTTGCATGCTTTGTAACGGCAGAAATTTGATATGAAAATGTCAAAATTATCTCAAAAACAGATAGCTATAGCTATGGAACTTGAACAAAATGATGACGTTTTAGCTGTCAGAATAATTTCTAATCATTTTGTTCAAGTTCCATGGCTATCGCTATCTGTTTTTGAGGTAATTTTGACATTTTCATATCAAATTTCTGCCATTACAAAGCATGCAAAATTAATTTTGTTTAATGATTTAGATGCAGCATTTTATGTTCTAAAACTTTTATTTGAAGATAACTTTCCTAAAATAATTAGGGAAGCAGGAAATCGCAAAAGTTTGATTTTACGAGTTAAATCCCTATTAGCCGCAAAGCAATTCAGCACCCTGTATACATCTCCGTGCCTAACTTTATAATTTACACAGTCGCACTTATTTCATTGCTGTTAAGCTCAAATTGAATGGTCATATTATGTGCGAGATCATCTAACGTCCATTTTTGTCCTTGACAGTAATCTATTCATTTTTATTCAGTTGATCGTTGTCCATTGAATTCAAACTGAATGGACAGAAGTTGATCCTCTGCGAGGTTTGAACATCCACCGACCGTTAGTTCCTTATTATTAAACACACTCATATCCATTTACTTGTAGTCCGCGGATTTTAAATTGAACAAATGGAAAATGGTCTTCTGCAAGGTTGGCACATCGACCGATCACTTTTCTTAACGTAATCAAGTATACTAGTATCTACTGTGGTCGAAATTCGACCAATTGTGTTTATAAAACGCAAAAATTGTTCCTCCCTATCTCTTTGCCTGACCCGCTAGCGTTCTTCTTCCACAAATATATTTTCCGTTTACTTTTAGGCAAAACGTAGAAGCTTACAACAAAACACAGCGGGTCAATTCAACTTACCTGTACCGACAACGAAGAAATCCGACAAAAGTTTGTTTTGCTGATACCCTCTGCGTATTGATAGTTCATAGAATTTCCTTGGTGTGTCACCAGAGGTCTTTAAACAGCGAGAGAAACAACTTTTTTGCATGTAATAATCTCCCGTGCAGGGAAGGCATATGCTTTCTTAATGGAAATCATAATATGTGTATGTATGTTCACTTTATTTTACCTGCCTAACGGCAACATACACATGATTTTTTATGCACATCTATGGCACAGTACCTTCCGAATGATATAAGTTCCATTTCCCCTCCTATTATAATAGATAGTAAAAAAAATGTACGACAATTTTCGATGTTCATGTGTTAATATAATTAGAAGATATTATGCAGTTATTATCCGTTCACTGAATTCAAATTTAATGGACTGAAAATGGTTGTCTGCAAGGTCAACACATCCAACAACCACGTTCCGTAAGTTAAATACTGTGTATTTTCAATCCACTGAACTCAAATATGATGGACGAGAAACAGTCGTTTGCAAGGTTATGACACATTCGTCGACCGCTTTCTGTAAGTTAATGAGGTATATTGAATTCAGCTAGGTACTCCACTGAATCGAAATTGGACGAAATAATGGTCTTTTACCGCATTCCTAGCCCATCAGACGCACTCTGGCTCATAGCAACTCCCGCTTCCACCGCAAGGCACTTCCGCAGATCAGTGTGCTAACTGCTAACGCAGGATATCGTGTAAGTCTAAACTCAAAAGCGAATGCTCAAGAATAAACCCTCTAGGAGTTTGTGGAGTGGATGTTTGTTGTATATAGTAGCTATATCAACAATACAACGTTTATTATAAGAGAATTGTACTTCGGTATGTACAACAAACCGCACATAGCCTCGTCGTAAACTCTTTCCGCGTTTGTCGGGGGAATTAAAACTATTATTTCAATATAATGACTATTCTTCGTTCCATAATATTATAACGACTGCTATCTACGCCTCCGGTTCGTCTTAGAGTACACTTTGAATCTAGAGAGTAGAGGCACTTCAAAATTTTACACGAGAACAGCTTGGTATCATGGCCACCGTGCTGGCCTTTGGAACAAGCTGTCGTGGGTTCGAATTCCATCTTGCTCATGGATGTTTTGCGATGTCATTTCGTTTTTTAAGTGATATATGTTATTTGATGTAATTAAGACGCTAATGACCTAAGTTGTTGACGCGCCTATAATCTACAATAAATAAATAAAATTTTAGTCAAGCGTGCTTGACAATCATTGCGATTGCATAAGAAATCTCGACGGATGTCGTTTTCCACAGGGAATTAAATCATTTTGCACAAGCTTCATTTCGTCTGTATATACAAGCAATACCTGCACACACTTCAAGCAAGCTTGTGCAAACATTATGCTTGACGACGAAATATCAAACATGGTTGGATATTTGTCAAGTGTATCTACAAAAGCCATCAATCAAACTCACAGAACATGAAAATGCTTGCACAACCACCATTTATTGTCGAGCATGCTTACTGACGAACTGCCTTAATCACAGGCGTCACAGCACGATTCCCGATAATTATTCAATACTCAATATCTACCTTCTCAACAACTAAATGATGAATAATTGCCATATTATCGTTTAATTACAGTACAGTAGACTGTCCTTAAGTGCACGACTATACGGGACTGTAATAATACTTATTCTAAATCCATCAAATATACACAATTCGCATTGTCTACTAGGTTACTAGTCATGTCATGTGCGTGAAAATGCATCATGGCGTATGAGGATTTGCAGCAGTAAGTTGCAGCCAAGGGAAGCGCTAACTTATCGAGCGTCGACTTAACAGTGATTGATGAAAAAAGCCAGAGTTATCAAGCATTTAATTTTTATTAGACTAGTCTTTTAACATTAAGCCGAAAGAGTAGGAAGAAACAACAAAGTCGGACAGATTTCTAGTTTTATATTTACTTTTCATTACTGTATTGATATGGGAGGATAGACGCTGATGACCTCAGTTGTTGATCGTCTATAATCTAAATTCTTATCTGATATGAGAGGACATTATTTGTCAATTTACAATGAAAAACGTAATGGTTTACGGTCAAAATTAAAAATATAAAAAGTCGTACATTATCTGGACAAACCGTTAAAAAGCCGAACACCTGGCAACAGTATGTCCAGTGGCTTTCCAAACTGCTTAATACACAGAACTATCTCCTGTCTAGAGTTGTCTGTGCATGCCGATAATAAATTCTTATAATAAAGTGACCATGTACTTACCCGAGTATCCGTCGGCATCCCTAGTATCAATCCAAATAATGTACTTTGGAATACCTCTTTCCGTTTTATACTCGGAGATTAAGCAGCAATTGTGTTCTCTTCACTGTAGCCTTTATTAACGGCCGTTATCAGTAGAAAGGCGTTGCGTTACGTAGGTATATAGAGTTTTAATTTTATAGCAGCTATCTCTTTAGTTATAATCGTTTTATTTATTTGGTGCTCACAGAAAGTACATATAGTGCACGTTGTTTTAATGTTATGTAAGAGCTGTAGAAATTTTTACGAGTGTAGGCGGTGGTTTGATGAATAAGATTGTTGATTTTCGAGAGCCGCTGTTGCCAGATTGTTCAAAGGTTTTGCATTTATAATTTTTCTTAAAAATCAGGATTTTTTAACACGCTTATAAATAAAGTTCACTTGCATGTTACTGTATGTACCTATGTAAAATTTTTTTCACTCCTGTTACCAATGTTTAATTAACGTGAAACTTTGTAGTCGTATGTTATAGTTTTGATGACAATACAATATTCTAACGTTTTATGTAACTAAGTTAAAAAATTTAAAAAAAAACAACATGTGGTGGAAGTGACGGTGTTGACGTGTCTCCAGTCGTTTAAAATATGAATATAATATGATATCGGCTAAAAATTTGAAAATAAAAATATATATATTTTTAACACGCTTATATTATGTTGTTTGTATCTACTTGTATGCTGTATATAATATGTAATATGTAAAACAAATTTATAGTTTCAAAGAAATCTCAAAAAAAACCCGGCAGCGTAAAAATCGAACTTAAAAGATGGAAACAAGATCGAATGATAACATGCAGTCGGAGGCATAGTAGTAATAAATTGAACAAAAATATTTGATGCCTCCGACTGCATGTTATCATTTGATCTTGTTTCCATCTTTTAAGTTCGATTTTTACGCAGTCGTGTTTTTTTAATATCTATTTTTTTATAGACAACTTTTTAGTTTTTGAAAGACCTGTTCAATGATTTGACACGCAATACGGTATGCAATTTTTTTTCTACCGCCATTTTGTATTTTACGGCCGCCATTTTGGTTTATAAATGATTTGTTTTGACTTGACCTATTCAGTGATATGCTACTCAATATGGTCGTTTCTACCGCCATTTTGTATTTAACGGTTGCCATTTTGGTTTTATAAAAACAAAACCATTGCCCGGTTTAGACGAATCGATAGACACCTCATTTATTAAAATTCATCCAGCCGTTGGGATGTTACGAGGGTATAGTAAGAATACCACATATTAAGATACGTGTGAAAAACAATACCGTCTTGCTTTGCGCAGTTGGGTAAAAAACGCTTATATCAACGCACTAAAAAGTAGAAAATAAATTTCTTTCTCTTCTATAACGATTAAAAGCGTGGGACCTTACTATCCAGAGACTGCAAAGATACATGCTTCATCAGCGTGTCTTGTAAGCAAGCAAAATTGCAATACAAAAGTTTGTTATTGTATTCCTAGGAGGGTGAAAAACGAGACGGAGGAGAGCGTGTGTGTGCGTCACATGACCACTCGTGTGTTGGTGGAGTAGAAGAGAAGTGGGAGAAGAGGGATGGAGGAAGATAGGGGATACGGAAAACGTGGACCGGCGTGTAATAAAGGTTATGAGAAATTGCATCGGGACATGGTCAAAATTGCTCGCAGCTTAGAGATGAAGTCATATTTCAAAGCAGACCGCCACAATCATTTGTCACCTGACGTCACTTCAAACGGGCGTCGTCGTCGCTCTCTGGATATAGTTCGTTCGTTCTTTCACCTAACATCATCGCGACGCTTTCTGAAGTATCAAAATATGGTGTAGAAACTTCTGAGTAAATCTGGTTTTTATACGAAAACGCAAATTAGTCACTATTATAATTTTTATTTTATTGATATTACGTAAGCCATTTTAATCATGAAATATTGTTTACTCAAGAGACTCACTTGCTTAATGGATAATGATTAAATAAATGAAACATTCAAACATTTTTTCATAAAAGGGTTATTATTTTAATTAAGAGGATCCTCCCGTCAAAATTGTTTAAAAATAAATAATTTTCGTAAGTATCTAAAATAAAAAATATAACTAAGAAAAATAAGATAACATTTTTTTAAGGCTTTTATTGATATATCCTTATACTAGCGGTCCGGTGCCGGCTTCGCCCGGGTGGTTTGAAATTATGATTTAAAAGCGGTCACCCTGCATTGCTCCGCTCGCGTATATTTAGTATATTGTTAATTTGTTATCCCCCCTCAAGAATCTCCCCCCCTAATTTGTTATACCCCACGCGAGAATCTCCCCCTGCGTAGCTTTCTATTAGTGAAAGAATTTTTAGTATCGGTTTAGTAGTTCCAGAGATAAGAATTTATGATTTATTACCCCTCCCCCGCGAGTATCCCCTCACGAGAATAGCCCCCCCTGCGTAGCTTTCTATTAGTGAAAGAATTTTTAGAATCGGTTTAGTCGTTCCAGAGATAAGAATTTATGATATTTTACCCCCCCCCCCCGCGAGTACCTCTTCGCGAGAATCTCTCCCCCTGCGTAGCTTTCTATTAATGAAAGAATTTTTAGAATCGGCTTATTAGTTCCAGAGATAAAATTTATGATTTATTACCCCCCCCCTCTAATTTTTTTGAAAATAAAATACAGCCTATGTTACTCGCTGATAATGTAACTTTCTATAGGTGAAAGAATTTTTAAAATCAGTTAAGTAGTTTTTGCGTTTATCCATTACAAACAAACAAACATACAAACAAATTTTACCTCTTTATAATATTAGTATAGATGAAGAAAAAATATTTTTTTAATTTGCATTTATGGTAGTATTGTCTTAAATACGTATATAATATTCACTATTTAATTATGGAAATGACCGACGCCATCATAACTCCTGACAAATGACAGGCTCATCTAAAATTGAAAAACCAAACTTTTTCTTAAAACTTCAGTGAAGAGTTATCGCGTTATCTACGATGATCACTTTTGGGTCACTCATTTATTTTTTATCAACAAAATTACGTGGGAAAAAGACCTCCTTTCTGAAATATTTTGTATAAACGTGTGTTAAAAATCGCCCGATTATTTTTTCCATTAAGAATAAATATATAAAACGTTAGCCATTCACATAATATAAATATGAAAAATAAATATAGAATTGATACTAGACTCTGACACGACTTTCAGCTTTAAATCTATATTTAACATTCTTAAATCAAGATTTAAGACTGACAGTCGTATCAGAAACCCAGCATTAGACAACTCTGGTAGCTGGTGACCTTAAAAAACGTAGAAATATAAATACCTAATGAAAAAAAAATTAAATTTGAGAGAATTATTATAGTGAGTCCGTATCTTAGAAAAGAGCATAGAAAACTTTAGTATTATTAAAGGTTCAATCATTTATTTCTAGTGAAAATTTTCATGGATGAACAATATAGTTAAAGAAGTTGAAGTAAATCTACCTTCGATTGTATTTCCATAACTTAAAAATCGGAATTCGTTCAACGCGCCCCGTAAACTTTTAATCTTGCAGCTGGCGGTAGACGAAGTTGTCTAACCCACCCACACCGATTGACGATAGGGGGGTTACCCGATGTATAATATCTTCACACTTTACTTTTTTAAACTTACTGGGATGACACAGGGAGAACGTGAACCTGTAGTAGGAAATCATAACAGATTAACGCAGGTTACCAGTTGCCACCCCTTTTTTTTTGATAATTTAGTTTGATGTAATGGTTTCGTTGGATAACCCATATTTTTGGATTTTTTTAGACGTAATGTTAAATGTCTCCGATTTTTTTTTTAAATTTTGTGGCCAAACTTTCGAAAAAAGAAATGTACTTGGTTTAGTAAAATTGCTAGTGATTATTACTTACACCGGATGTCCGGTCTTAATGTCGAACATAGGGAATTAACGTTGTGTGCTATTTTTAAGTATTTTGGCTTTTACTTCTATACTCGTATAGACTATAATAAGAAAACAAACAGGTATACCTATTCTAAGTAATGAAGAATTTAATTGGTTTTTTATTATTAAACAACGAAAAGTAATACTTAATAAAGAAAATAAAACTATAATAAATATTCAAATAGCCCTCCATTTTCAAGTAAACAATATCCCAGTCTGTTTTAAAACGAGTTTCTAACTTTTGTTTTTCGCCTACTTAATTCGAAATCATTACTGTAAAATCGGTAAATTTCTAATTGGTATTTTAAAGTAAACATTTCATTTTTGGTCTTATTTTTATAATCATTTGATGCGCAATAATTTTATCTTTCGATAGGTACCATTACCTTTCTTGTACGTTGAATTGGCGAACACGAATCAGCAAAAATGAACAATACCATGTTAAATCCCTATGTTCACCTTTGAGACCGGACACGGGGTAAAATATTTTTAACAAAAATTTTAAAAAGCGATAAGGCATCATTCAAAGCTAAAATAAACTTTACGACCATCTGGTGTTTTATTAGCAAAAGTACCGGATTTAGAACAGTGAACGTAATATTTTTCTTGGACTTAAGGTGGATGCATTTAAATGCAGGATTTTAATAAAACGATTAATTATTCTTTGATTGAATACAAATCATATATGAACCCAATTATTTTAAAATTAACCACGCCGTTTTTATAAAAAACGAAATCAAAATTTTGCAATTTTAACACGGGCTCTTATGGAGAATACAAATTTTTATGAGAATTTGTTTGTTTAAATTCCAAACATAATGCAGGAACTTCATGATAATTTGATATGTTATAATAATCGTAGTCACACACCTCATAAAAAAATTGAAAATTATTGACCACACCGTTACCGAGATATTATTATTTATGTCGGCAATGTGTTACGGCGATAATAATAATAAATGCTACTGAACGCAGTCAGCGTTGTTGCCACGATAATTTCTCGATGGATTTGTGTGTACAAATACGTGTATTGATGCTATTTGGTCGTGTGTGAGAGCAGTGAAATTACTTTCACAAAAGCACTAAGCTATACTTTTGTATCAGACGGTCACTGAACAAACTACCGTAAAAAAAATGAGGAGAGTTGCAGAGTAAGGATGACGTTCATATTGTGTTGCCATGGCTTCCTTTTCCCGGGTTGTATTCTGGGGACTTCGACTGATGAGATCATTGGATTTTTAATTTGTAAATTAAGAGTACATATTCTCTTTCCGAAGCATATTTTGATTTAAGTTTTTGTTTACCATTGCATTTATTTAAAACACTTTTTAACGGGAATCGGCCTTTTGTTTTCCCATTTAGACGCATCACTGCATGCATCTGGTACTGACTGATGACAATAATTAAAGCGCGCTTTGTTTTGGCTTTTGTTTTATTTGCCTATGAGCTTGAAGCATAGGATATGGCAGGTGTACATTGACTATGCAGTATGTCTCTAGTTATTACGCTATATGATATTGTTGCAGTTGCTTCAATATGTTAGTTACGTAAATAGGTGTAAAGTCAACTCCTCATTGATACAGTACACCGTACATCGGCGTAGATGCGGTTTTTGTCAAGAATTACCGTAAACTAGAACCATTTCGACACGTTTTTAGTATAAATCTCCCCCTGCATTCACTAAAATTTCAAAAAGACCGCTATTTTTCACTGTGAGTCTTGTCTTTTCAATCCGCCATGTAACAAAAATATTATCTGCTTTCGATATAGTGAGGTTATGACGATACAAACTTGTACTGTCGGAGTTTTTCATTCAGTTGGTAATCTTTTTTGGTACTAATTTAAATAATATATGGCAACTTACAAGTTACGATCAATTTTAAACGTTAAAATCATCTTAAAATTAACAGTATTATACAGGGTGAGTTCGACCACCCGTATCAGTCGTTTTTTTCGAAAACGGTTAGTCGTAGAGAGTTGTGTCAAAAATTTGTATTATAAAAGCCCTAATAAAGAATCGAATGGTGATAATTTTTTTTTCCGGGAAGGTCGGCTTCCCTATTAGTTTGCTCCAGAATGTCCAGAACTCTGGAATTATAAATGTAACGATAGGTCGTAAGTGGTATTGTTGAAAAGATTTTTAAAAAATAAGCAAGTTTTGTAGGAACATTTTTTTTATTACTGCCACACCTGTTAAGTAATATTTGTTTGAAATTACTAAATTAAAATGTCATAATAACGAACTTTTTAAAAGTCCTCATTTAAAATCTAGTTACCTATCTATCGATCATTAAACACTGAAGACGCTGTACACTCACAGTATAACCAGAAGAGCTCAGTAGTATGTATTAAAGAGTAAATGGAAGTTTGAACACTTGTGACAATGTCTAAGGTTGCTAGATTTTTAATGCTGACTTCGATCGTTATTATGAAATTTTGATTTAATAATTTCAAACGATTGTTACTTAACAGGGGTGGCAGTAATTAAATAATTTTTCCCACAAAACTTGCCTGTTTTTTAAAGAGCTTTTCAACAGCACCACTTTCAATCTATTGTGCTTTCTAAAATTCCGGAGTTTTGAACATATAATAATTTATATTTATACTTATAGAAATTTACAGGGGTGGCAGTAATAAAAAAAAATTTCCTACAAAACTTGCTTATTTTTTAAAGATCTTTTCAACAATACCACTTTCGACCTATCGTTACATTTACAATTCCGGAGTTCTGGACATCCTGGAGCAAACTAATAGGGAAGCCGACCTTCCCGGAAAAAAAAATTATCACCATTCGATTCTTTATTAGGGCTTTTATAATACAAATTTTTGACACAACTCTCTACGACTAACCGTTTTCGAAAAAAACGACTGATACGGGTGGTCGAACTCACCCTGTATATAATTGCCCATGTTTACAAATTGGCAATTTTTGACGTGAATAACGTCTAACGTCTCATACTGGGGTTGGCATTTGAGAAATATTAGATGTTATTGTTACGGAAAAAGATGGAAGTAGTTGTCATGTAAAACAAAACACAACATGTATACCTGTTTAAGGTCTATGTTGAGATAAGTCAGGTGGCTGTGTGGCAAAGTACTATAGTCTACTAACATGTACAATTATACAAACACCAAGCCTAGGTTCAAATCCCGAAGGCTTTTAATATATATTTTTTTTAATAATAAAAATATATAGGTATTGGATAACAATTTAAAATATAAAAAAACTCGGGTCGCAGTGCCAAAACCCTGCCGACAATATAGTGTATTTGCTAATACTGGCATTGTGGCTTTATTATGTAAACTTAAGTTTGTTTTTGAACAAAATAAAAAATTTAACCCCTTAATACATCCCTTAAAATAATATTTTTTTTCTTAATTTCAATATTTTTATCAATGCAACCTCGGTACCAAATTAAATACACCCTTCAGTAAGTAAAGCACTATCCGCAAACTAGTGTTTTCATAAAATTTGTAAGTCCGGTCCTGTCGGGCCGATTTTATTAAAATTTTGGCAGCACATTTTAATCGTTACTAAAAGGTTAAATTTCAATTTTGAAACGATTTTGAGAATTTTTTCGGCATTTTTGGGCCCAAAAACATTTTTCAACCCCTAAAAACTACCCTTAAAATGGTCCGATTGAGCCCATTTTAAATAGGCTTCGTGCGGTGATGGATTTCAACGTGCCTACCAAATTTCGTCAAAATCAATTAACTCTTTCGAAAGTTATTGCCCGCACACATTATATATATATATATATATATATATATTATTATATAAAATATATATATAATATAATATAATATATATTATATACATATATAAATAGACATTTCCAAAAATGGTGCCAAAATGTTCAGGAGGCTATGAAACGTCGAGAAATTTTGGTCCGACCCCTAGGTCCCGCCATCCGACCGACGCCAATAGTGTATGTGCCATATGGCAAATACACTAAAAAATAAAATTACAATTATTTTATTAATTATTATTTTACGAACATTTGATTTTATAAAATAAATAAAAGTAAATGTATTTATACCTACAATTATTTGTGTTTAACGCGATACAGACATAGCCATTTTTTTCTTCTTCGTGTAGTAGGAACTTCTTCACTGGTAAAGCCACGAGATATCTTCAAAAAATCTAAATGGGTTTCATCTAACAACCTCTCCGAGCTAGATGATGCACAAAGGCAGGAAGTGTCGAAAGTTGCCACAGTTTACGGGACTACTGCCTATAGGTGGGTAATTTTGCCACGGAACCGTACGAAGTACCTTTGACTTTATGGCCTTTTATATTATGTTGGCTACCTATCTAACTTGACCACATTTTGGTGGAACTAGGTTTCACGATGGCATTATTATTATTATTTATGATGAATTTCTGTAGGAATAAATAATAATATCTACATGTAAACAATTTGATGTATTAGTTATTTTATACTTGGTGCGCCGCTGAGAGCAGATAATGCATATAATGCATTATGGGATTTGTTGTAACAGTGTCTATAACATACACGCTCTAATGCAGAGATTATCAATTATTCATGTGGCTAATGTACCAAACAACTGTGCGAGTTTGAAATAACAGTGTTTTGAATAGGTGAACAACTATAGTATAGCCACATAAAGGTACTATGTACAGTATAAACGCACCCTTCCGCTCTGATAGCTGTATCTACACTACCTTCATACAGTTGGGGACAAATTAATGACTGATTGCAATTAGCAAATTGTATATTCTGTCGCGCCGATACTCTACAGTGCCTTCAAAAAAGTAATTAGATTTTATGACGTCCGTATAGGGCCTGAGGCACTGACAGGCAATTTTTAGTCGACCGACTTTATAGCTGCATGAGTGACTACCAAGCGTTCTTGCAACTGTTAAGTAGCTGATTAATGTGAATCATTTAGTTGAGTTTGTGAGTGTTGTCTGTCGATTGGCCGACCAAACAATTGCGCAATTAAAAATTAGCTGTCAGCGCCAGACTTATAGATCGATGAACCGTTGAACTCGTGTTCTCATGGAATAACAAAAGCTATAAATATAAAAATTATGATTTTTTTGTGCTCATTATTGTTCAAAACAAATTGGGACCGATCTGGTAGCAAAATGGTTGCTATAGTCTTGAGTTGGACGTTATAGACTAGGTACTAGTTTTTTATATGCAGTTTGGTCATAAAGGTTGCTTACATCTATACGTGAAATCTGTGAATTTGTGTGGTAGCAGTGGCGGACTAAACCCGTCGGAGACCCGGGGCGGCAGAACTAAATGAGACCCCCGGTCTGCTTAGAAATTGATGTAATTGTATAGTGTAAATTTCGTAAAAAATGAATAATATAGATTATAGATGTAATAGCTGTCAAAAGAAATCAAATAATTATAATAAGCGTATAGGTAGGTACGTAGGTATAACCTACCTACGTTTATATTTTGTATACGTACGGGGCCTCCAACTCCAAACTGCCTCTTACTTACTAAACATATTTTGACCTTGTTTGGGATTTGATTAAGGACTTCTCGAGATTTGGAGGCTCCTCAGGATTAGAGGCGAGCTGCCCCCTCCGCCCCCCACTTAGTTTACCACTGTGTGGTAGTACAATTTCAAACTGTTATTTAATCGCAAGACTTAGTTTCGTTGCTGCACCACACTTGGATCAAAAAAAGAAACGTGCAGGTGCTAGATATTAAGGTAAAATGGCATATTCTTAGAGATTATACATTTTTTTACAAAAAAGTCCGCGATGGAATTTATTTAAAGTCAATAGGTATCTCGAACTTGTCGGTCTACGTTTTTAGTGTATTTGCCATATGGCACATACACTATTGGCGTCGGTCGGATGGCGGAACCTAGGGGTCGGACCAAAATTTCTCGACGTTTCATAGCCTTCTGAACACTTTGGCACCATTTTTAAAAATGTTTATATATATATATATGTGTGTGTTAGCACGATAACTCTAGAAAGACTCATTCGATTTTAACGAAATTTGCTACACACGTTGGAATCCATTACCGCACGGAACCTATTTAAAATGGGCCCAATCGGACCATTTTAAGGGTGGTTTTTAGGGGTTGAAAAATGTTTTTGGGCCCAAAAATACCGAAAAAATTCTCAGAATCGTTTCAAAATTGAAATTTAACCCTTTAGTAACGATTAAAATGTGCTGCTAAAATTTTAACAAAATCGGCACGACAGGACCGGACTTACAAATTTTATGAAAGCACTAGTTTACGGATAGTGATTTATTTGCTAACGGGTGTATTTAATTTGGTACAGAGGTTGCATTGATAATAATATTGAAATTAGGAAAAAAAATATTATTTTAAGGGATGTATTAAGGGGTTAAATTTTTCATTTTGTCCAAAAACAAACTTAAGTTCACATAATAAAGCCACAAGGCCTGTATTAGCAAATACACTATATTGTCGGCAGGGTTTTGGCACTGCGACCCGAGTTTTTAATATCTTCGGTTTTATTTTAATTGTTTTTGCTACCGGACTATATTGCATGTAACGTACCGCTATATGCAACGTCCCTGATGTGCCTATTAGAGATCGCAATCCCGGAATGAGAACACAATCCCGGGATTTCGGGATTGAGTTTTTACGATCCCGGGAATAATCTTAAATACCAACTATAATAACATGAGAACAAAAACAAAATAATATAAATATTTGTTCAGTTTACTGCGATTCCTGAACTTTCGGGATCGAAAAATCGTCGGGATCCCGGGATTTCCTAGGGTTCGGGATTTTTAACTCTACTGTACAGTCAAAATTAAATACAATATTAATAAAAATAGTCAATTTTTAAAATGTGTAAAACAATACGCAGTCCCGCCACGGAGTCGTCACACAACGGTAAACACTGCCACACTGGTCTAAAAATAACTGCAACTGCACATTCAAGGCCAATCCCGAAAATCCCGGGATTCAGTCTGCTGTGATCCCGGGATTTTCGGGATCAAAAAATCGTCGGGATCCTGGGATTTTCGGGATCAAAAAATCGTAGGGATCCTAGAATTTTCGGGTTCGGGATTGCGAACCCTAGTGTCTATGTGATAAAAGTCACATACTGACCATTTTTTCAGCACGAGAAGCCCTCGTCCCCCCCGCCATTCAGAAAATTTTTAATAAATGTATAATTTTAGTAGTTTTAGTTTGCTGTGTATATGCGACAATATTATTATTATAATACCCTGCTGTTAATATACATGTTATAATAATATTATGTAGGGCTGCTGTAGATGAATCAGTATTGTATAGGAGTTAATGCATATTGTAAACACATTTACCTACATTACATATTGTGTACCGATGCAATGTATGGACGTTATAATATGCTAATGAACGGACCTATACCGAGTTATTAACTTTGTAAATACTTAAATAGCCTACAAGCCTAATATTATCATAGACCATTAATTTAGCGTCTATAAGTGGCACATTTTCGCGTAATAGCAGGTCATTTGTGTGCGTTTAAATAAACCGGAAATCATTATTAATCTCAGCGGATAATCTATGTAATGTTTTCCACACTCTTTTAAGTGCCTTTGTTTTGTTAATGCCAACAAGTATAGATATACTTACATATAAATTAATAAATAAAATTGCAGTAGGACCTCTATCTGTAATGTTGTTTTCTTGTTGGATTTTCGGTATTTTATATGGTGCTTGGACGAGGGAACGCTTTTCTAAAATGTTTATCTGTTTTTATTTTGATGACATAGGCTAGGCGCATACATACAGTTGTTTCCACGACTAAACAGTTTAGTTGTGTACGTCTCGCGATTTCAATTCGACTAAACTGTTTAATTGTTACAGGTGCGCATGCAATCAATTAGTTGTGCCATAGTTTCACTATTAAACTAATGGGTCGCCGAACAACTATTTAGTCGAGTGTATGCTAGTGTCAATACATAGCTGTGGACATAAGCTGCCGACGATAGTTGTACAAGAGAGAAGTCAAAATACGTTCGAAACGGTCTTTTGATTTTTTTGTCATACAACTACAGTGTCGATAGTATGCGCAGTCCCTTCTGATACCATAGCCTTTTGACAAACAACTAAACAGTTGAGCGATTTAAAAAAAATTGATTGTATGCGCCTGGCCTTAGTAAATACATTTTTTAAGGTAAATTTTAATCTGTTTTTTGACGCTATTATATTCCGTTGGAATTCTATTCTATTCTATTCTATTCTATCGAGTGGTACCCAAATATATAGAGTATGTTTTCATCTAGCTATGATCGGGTTAAAACAAACGAATCTGCGGGAAAAATCACGTGACGAAAGTCTTGAGCAGAAACTTGTACTCACTACCATCAATTAAGGTACGTGCAGTATGGAGCTGGGATTCTAGATGGTAGCGTAGATCATTGCTGGGCTTGCTTAAATTAATGCATTGTTATATATGCGAGCGTACACAACGAAGCAGTGAGTGTAGCAGGTATAAGCGCTGTTACAAGAGCTGGTAGATTCAAGAATGTATCCCACCATTCTTTCAGCGCGCTGACTACTACAATCAACATGTGACAAATGTCAAATGGCCGTTACAAGTTTCGCAATGGATGTGACTAGTTTAATAAGTGAAATTTTGCCAGTTTTTATTTAATTTGTTTTGAGTTTTTTCTAAGACGTATAGAAAAGTGTTAGGTTCCATACGTAAATATTCAAAAAATTGGTTTGGATAAAATTTTAATTCTTGGTATAAATGATGAAATTCGTCATGTTTAGATCGTTTTCTATTAATAGGATGGGCATGATAGCTCCTACCCAAATTTATATCTAAAATATACCCCTTTGTAGCAGAAGAACACAAAAATTCGTCTTCGCTATGTGACATTTCAAACGCGACTTAAACTTGTATCAATGCTAGTATCAAAGCTTCGTTGTGCAAACCTATAAGCGCTTATAATATCAGCCACCATCTACCATACATGCTACAATCTAGAATCCCAGCTGCGTACTGCACGTACCTTTAGTCAGGAAAGCGTTGTGAACAGCGGTCCGCAAATCAACCCGTTCGAAAGTAAAGACGATTTATTTCGGTGTTATTTATACGACTTGCATCTCATCGCTTGTGTTACGCTTTAGCCTTACAAAGTAATGAGCTATTATGACGCCATCGCGACGCTGTGCTCTTTCGACGCCTCTACACATTGTTTCAAATAGAACTTTTCCCTCAAAGATATCGAGACTCTGATTGCCAACACGTTGTACGTCGAAGTCGCGTATTACTGATGTGATAACGGTTTAACACTTAAATAATCGAAACAATAAATTGTTTTTAATGTTCATTAAACTTATTTTAGCTATAGTAGTACGCCTCTAAATGCTCAGATTGTTGCTCTTAATAGTTAAGAAAAAAATATTGACATTTTTTGCACTGTAATTGGTTTTGCAATTTTTTGTAAATTTTTTCGAAAAAGGATGCAATGAGTATCGAAAGTATCGAAAGGCTAGAATAATCATTATATGACCACCAAATCTCAATTAAGTCGAACTAAACGTTGCGATGAAGAGAATAACATAAAAAAAAAGTCAAGAGGTGTCATGGGACACTCGACAGAAGCTATGCTTTTTACGTCAACACATGCGATGGACTACGAAAGTCCAGTACAAAAAATAAATACAATTTAATTGAAATAAGAATTAACATACTTATATTATTTAAAAATTCACCGATTTCGCAATCCTTGCAACCATCGAGGACATTGGAAATGATAACAGCATATATGAAACATAATTAACTGTTTATTATACACACAATATTTATCAATGCACTGTTCAGTTTTGTCAGGAATAACCCTATTATTCTTCTGTTATATACGCGTTCACTTTTGCTTGATTACTTAACTTTTAAATGGATTTTTCTACAGTATTTATTAACATTTGCTCAAAAATAACACCGCAGATCGTCGCAAATACCTCTCAATTAACTAGACATGATATAAAACACATTTCGAAAAAATTGCACTTGTTCAATTTTGCATGATTGCTCCTCACTTGATCGCGACACCGTTGTCTTTTGGCTATGAACGAAAACTCGTAACTCTGCCCCCATATACGAACATAAACATTTCCAATGTTAAAACACAATTTAAACAATACACACAACTAATGTTGTACAACACGTTATCTTTGTGTTGGTGCATATACGTGTACATAGGACACTGCGCGTGTGCCAGTTACTTTCACAGCTGGCCAAGCGCAATACGTATAAAGTATATCTATAACTATGCGTGTAGCTATAGATATACTTTTAACACGAGCATGTCGGTGACGTGACGTAAACCCATAAGTTTTTACCCTCCCAGTAATCGTCTTAACGCGCCTATAGAAGCATATAGCTTCAAAAATTCGACAAAAAGATATGCAGACTTTGGACATTTTTTCGCAAACTCTCAGTTTTGGAATCGCTTGTGTAGATAGTGTTGCAAACTGAAGATATAATATTGAAAGAACTGATTAGGGAAACGGCATAGGTCATGTGTCATACAGTATTGGTTGATCTGTCAGCGCTGACGAGATGCCAATTGAACGAGCGAAATGATGATTCCATCTGTCATGTATGCATGTAGAGCCTCAGTCATCGTTGTGTGACGAGCGCAGTGGAGGCCCGAGGCCTTCGCTTGTCGACGTATCACAGAAACTTGTCAGTGAAGTTCAACACCACAAAATACATACCCATGTAACAGGGCTGCCGCTTAGTTTCGCTAATTTATTTCCGAGGTTTTTCACTTAAAAAAAAACTGATCGTTGTGCTATACCTGCGGAAAATACAGTCGGCGTTTTTTCAGTCCGTGCGGTAAAAACAAACAAATAGTGAGTTCTTGGTACTTTCAAAAGATGTGTAAACAGTCAGATTTGAATACGATGACAACTACCTTCAAAAATAAAAAATTGGCCAATATAGCTGACAGCCTGACAGTGGAGTTGTCGTAGCCAGATTTGAAAACCCGTCGTTTTAATAAAACGCCTATAGACGTTTTATAAAAGGCGACCATCTCCAGCATATTTTGTGAACTGATTTTGATTGTTCTTGTTTTATTTAATAGGGCATACCTTCAGGATGGTTCCACATATATTTTACTAAAATCGGTGCAGTGGTTTTCTTTTTTTTTAGCTTAGTAATTAAATATCAAGACAGAAGTTGGTTAATAACGTGCAAACCTACGTATTGTAAAGCTACTAAAAAGTAAAAAATAAGAATCTTAAAAAAACCTCTTTCAAAAAAGCTAATGAAAAGAATAAAATACGAAAATTTTGAGGTCGACGCCAATTTAATAAGGTAAAATCAATTCAATTCAGTCAATTTTTTCAATTCAATATTTATTTGTAAATAATAATAAAAGTAG
The DNA here is from genome assembly GCA_039654895.1 of Mongoloraphidia duomilia. Classification (NCBI taxonomy): domain Eukaryota; kingdom Metazoa; phylum Arthropoda; class Insecta; order Raphidioptera; family Raphidiidae; genus Mongoloraphidia; species Mongoloraphidia duomilia. Next base: position 28,134,557 of record CM077522.1, read on the forward strand.
ATATATAAAGAGTTTTAGCAATTAAATTAGTGCCGACCTCAAATTTTTTTATTTTCCTCTTTTTAGTGGCTTTTTTGAAGGAGGTTTTTTTTAAAAATTTTTACTTTTTGCTTTTTCAAGTAGTCTTCTTTCAATGGTTAATTTATAAGTTCCCCCCGAGTATCTCCTGGAAAACATTCCATTCTCACTTTTATTTTGATGACCGAAATTTAAAAGAAGGTCATCGTCCACTTCTTCTTCCTCAATAAGGATAGCATAGTAAACAATTGTGATTTTTTATTTTTTTTAAAGAACAGGCAAAGTATGTATAATAAAAATTAGAAGTGCCTACGCCTATTAGCTCACAAAAATGAACTGAATTTTATTTTTAACAAAACAACCCTGTCTTTAAAACTGAACCTGCTGTCCGCACAGTTCTAACAAACCGTATAGCTTTACAAATAACAGACAGATTTCTGTGTTGACAAAAAAAGTTTTCAAGCCTGTCCAAATTCTTCTTAAAATGGTTTTATAAGGGGCAAACATTTCGGTTCAGCGTCTATAGAGAATTATATTCACGTGCAGTACAAATTGGAGCCCTGCAATATTAACGGACAGCTTCTGTCTACCGCCCAGCTCAGTGTGAGTTCGAAACGTTCTCGTACGTTATAGATTGAGTTATGGCATTGCTAAAAGTTTGGTGTACACGTACACCTTCACTGGACGTCTCGATTTGGCAAACTTTACTTTCTTCTTATTGGCATTATACCTACCTGCCGTTGTATCCATGGCCAGCTTTGATCAAATACGTAGCGAATTTTGTTTGTTGTTTATTAATCCAGTACGTTTACGGAGCGATTTTTCTCATTGATTAAACCAATTTTTCAACATTTGTAATCAGTTCAGTGGCTTGTAATAAATAGCTGAATTACTTTATCCTCCTATGTAACAGTGAATACGATTGGCTCTGAAAATCGCTCAATTGCTGTGGAACAACTTACTTTTAGGAATAAGAAGATACGTGGATAAAAAATAATTTTTAATTGCACTATTGGACATGCGTTTCACAATAGGTAATTTTTTGTTTAATTCGTTCAGATTGAAATAACTAAAGATATATCATTATTCTTGTAGCTTATACAGAGTGTGATATACTCAAAAAAGTTATGATGATTATATTCAACCAGACTGTGAAATGGGATTTAAATTTTGTTAACATATGAATCCGTAATTTACATAGAAAATAGTTTTGGTTTTTATTTTTATGTGTAGGAATATTACAGTTTTAAAATTTAAAAAAATTAAAGAAAAGAAATGAAAATATTATAGAAATTAAAAAGAAAAATGGTTAATTAAAGGTTACATTTTAGAATTCAAAATATTTTTTTTCATAAGCTATCATGTCCACCCTATTAATAGAAAACGATCTAAACATGGCGAATTTCATCATTTATACCAAGAATTAAAATTTTGCCCAAACCGGTTTTTTTAATATTTACGTATGGAACCTAACACTTTTAAATACGTCATAGAAAAAACTCAAAACAAATTAAATAAAAACTAGCAAAATTTCATTTATTAAACTAGTCACATCCATTCCGAAATATGTAACGGCCATTTGACAGTTGTCACACGTTGATTGTAGTAGTCAGCGCGCTGAAAGAATGGTGAGATACATTCTTGAATCTACCAGCTCTTATAACAGCGCTTATACCTGCTACACTCACTGCTTCGTTGTGTACGCTCGCATATATGACAATGCATTAATTTAAGCAAGCCCTGCTATGATCTACGCTACCATCTAGAATCCCAGCTCCATGCTGCATGTACCTTTAAGCAGTGAGGTACGATTTTTTACGTTTGTTTCTGAGACATTTCGTATGCGCATTTCCAGTTTTCGTTTTACATTCATATACTTCCGCCAAGAAGTAGTGGTCCGTCCCAATACGGACAGCATCGTGCGAGGGTTGCCTATACACTGTATAATAAGAACAACAACAACAAGGAGGCGGAGGTGACCGACAGACTTCAGGCTACGTTTCCTTTTTTTTCAAGACTACAGAGCACCCGTTTCTACTTAAAATGCTAAGTTGTTTTACATTGTTTTTGTTCCGTGTTCGTTTGTGTGCAAAATGTATCTGTCGTTTTTTTTGTGTGGGTATCGTTGATATGAACAAATAGCGGATAGTGGTTAGGCTTGTTTTATCATAGGAAGCCGTGTTCTGATTAGAAATCATTTGCACCTTGGCAAACTGGAGTGACTGGACTAAAGGAGTATAGAATACTCCGCATGTAGTCAGCAGTAAGTACATATTGTAAACAAAATTATTAAATCAGAAATAAAATTAATTGAAACATAATGTGTCTACATCACATAATATAAATTACATAATATAATACAACGTTCAAATTTAAGTTTATAACACTAAATTGTCTTAGTCACTGCCTTTGATAGCTTCTGTCAGTTATTTCATGATACCAAGTCTATTGCAGTAGTCAACAAACTCAATAAATATGGGAGTTATTTTTGAAATTTAAGTTATCTGGTGAGTACTACCTTATTTAAAACATTATTTTTATCTTTTTACGTGTTGGCTAGGTTTATAACATGCTTGATTTTTACGTGAGCTACCAGTATATAGCTTGCGATCACTAGGGTTTGTCTAGTTTGCCGTAGTAATGGCCACGAAACAAAAGCTTCTAGAAGGTACGAGTTTTGAGAGCCCATCCATTATTCATCTATTATAGAGATCAGTGGTAGGTACCAATTCTTCAAGAAAATTGATTGTTTTTATTCTACATTTAAATCTTGATTGAAATCGTACATATAGACCGTCGTAAAAACTATGTTCCATTGGTTTGTTGCCAACTCAAATTTAAGTACCATAGATTTATTGTTTTTATACTGCTTAATCCATTTAAAAACAATTAAAAATTATGACTTTTTTTCAATTTATAAAAAAAAATATGCCTCATATATTGATTTCGTTTTCTTATTTTTACTTTTAGACAGCAGGTTATATGGAACGCTTTTTATAATTTTTTGTTGTCTTTATATGTACGAATTTTATTTAGTTAATAAATTTTATCTTTATCTTTATCTTAATTAAAAATTATCATTATCGATAGAAAAATAAAGCTTTTTTACGTAGAAAATTACATTAATTTTGTTTCCTATAATGCGAAATAGAACATTTCACTTACGATTTCTAGTGACCGTGAGTATTTTCGCAATCCATTTTTCCCAAGAGAAACGCAACCTTAAAATTTATTCTCTGACATAATCACCAAAGTTTAATTTTTTAATTTTTATCCCGGAGGATGGTGAAAACATTCTTGATTCGTATGATTGAGAAAATTGGGAAATTGTGTTTTAAAGACCACCAACAGCTAAGGTTATTTGGGCCTAGCACCAATTCATATTTTCAATTCATTATTTTTTTTTTTGTAATAATAAATTGAAAATCCAGTTGACACTTTTACCAGCTCTCGGGCTAGAACCCGGGAACTTGTAATAAAGGAACCATAGCAACGCCATGTAAACAACAGCACTGCTACACACTCGGCTATTCTCAAGCCCGGTTCGTATGATTAATGAATTATTGCCATGCTTAGTTAATTTTAAAGTTGAGTCGCTTTCTAACATGATACAATTAATGCTTTCTACTTATAGTACATAACACTGTTGAAAATACAATGTGACATTTTTTTTCTGCCACCCTCTTGCGACGTAACTGCACAAATCGTCCCGGTCCGCCATTCTAATGGATTACCACAGTTCTTCTATAAACTTGATCTAAACTAAATTAAGTACAGATCTCCATACGGAGAGGACCATAAGTCACACTGGCAAAGGAGAGAGAGAATGACCGTTCTTTTGTAGACGCCCTCTATCCCCCAACCTCCAAACTCTATGCTATACTTTTAGAGCTACTGCCTTTTTCTGTCTCAACTGACACACCCTTTTATAACAAACTATCGCAAAGTATCTACAGATAATGCCCGGCTGCATAAAAGCTTTTAACCTTTTTCGGTACGAGTTGAGAAATTTTTACTGAACAATTTTTCATTGTTATCTGTTCGATAGTTGCTTTTTTTAATGGAGGCAACATAAGTATTTGGTGAAGAATTTTTAAAGCCCTATATATTTTAAATTTATTTAATAAAACATTATATTTCTAGGAAAAGTATATAAATACACAATAAGTGAAATATTTTATTTTAAAAATATGTTTCGACCTCGAGGCACCCATTCCTACCACATGAAAATTGCGATCGGAAAAAAAATTCTTTCACCAACGGACATTTAAAATATAAAGACCTCATCTTGAAAAACAAATATTTTATTAAAAACTATGTTACTACCGATTTCAACTTACAAAATATGAAGTCATCATTAGGCAACTGAAATTGTCAAAAAGATGCAAATATAGAAGCTGCTAAGAATATCGTGAAAATGTTAAAAAAACTGAATCCTGTTTCTAATTAATGTGGCCATGACCTTGTAGATCACATGATAAATTTATGGTTAAAATCAGAGCGTAAAATAACTATAAAGTAGGCGGCACTAGTACCGCCTAGTGACGAGTTTGTGCCGCCTAGTGAAAGTCGGTTGTGCCGGCGGCACAAGAGTTAGAATTTTAATTTTTCGGCATATTATATTCTATCTGCAGTCTGCAGAGTTGCATTACTTATTGCATTCATTCGTATCCTTTTTTTAGTGTCTTGCTTTTTTACTGTTTTGCAGGTTAAGATTCAAAAGACACCACACTATAGTTTTTAGTTTTTTATTCATTAAATACCTATAATAAAATGTACTATGCTTTAAAATTGCATATTTTTTAATTATCCTTGACGCTTCGCCACATTTTTTTAGTAGACCTAACTCTCGAACTCTAGGGCCGCCCAGTAAAAATTGCTTAAAATGTGCTTTGGTTAAAATAATTCACCAACGGCATTTAATGGTCCATTTCTTCATTTTTTCTGGCAATAAAAAGAGACACCAAAGCCCGTGATTCTGCCTCAAGGTACACGGAAATCGCGAACACCAAGTTGAGCGAAATTTATTCACCCATCATTTAAAATCTAAACAAACTCCAAACATTAGATTGTTCTTGCATATTATATAAAAGTTGACTATCTAAGGTCTTTGTCAACTCAGATGTTCTGCGTTCTGCAACCCAGCATAAGTTGTTTTCATACTAATTGCAGTCTATTATACTTCACAGTTCACATGTAAAAAAATTGAAGACATATCAACATCATATTTCAAGTTGTGATTTAGGTATAGGCATACTCTTGTTTGTGGCTACGCATCATTAAGTAACCTTACAATACGCGATACCCCATGGGATTCTCAATTACAACTGTTTAAAATAGAGTGTTTATCAACTGAGAAAACTGGAAAAAAAACGAGAATTTCAGAATATGACAGCGGAAATTGCGAACTTTGAGCGAACCCTTCCAATGTTCTTTATATAAAGTTATGTCGAGGGGTCGACTAGTATAGTTTGGGGCTTGACGCCTCAAATTACGCTTGCTAGATGCAAAATTTACTTTTTTTCTCCTTTTTTTCGTGAATATTCGCATAAACTCGTTGTTTTGGTTTGCGAAAATACCGGGAAAATCCGGAAAAAGATCGAGATTTGGTAAACACTCTGTAAAAGTGGTTTGGCCAATACAAAATTAGAGGTTAACTTGTATTAGGATATAGTCCTATTTAACCTGAATAAAATATATATAAACAAAGAATTAATTTTGTCGCATGTCTGTTATTTCGGTCGTATTTTAATAGATTAAACTTCTTTTTAAACGAAAAACTAACAAGCATACAACAGTTTCTCTTTTCTAGACAATATTTTCGTCTTATCATCTGTCATAGAATCAGGCCGTTTGTTTTTAGTACTTAATTGTCAGAATTCCGTGACTGCATATTATTATGTCCTTTATATACATATCTATAATGCCTACCTATATATAAAATCTATATACAGGGTGAGTTCGACCACCCGTATCAGTCGTTTTTTTCGAAAACGGTTAGTCGTAGAGAGTTGTGTCAAAAATTTGTATTATAAAAGCCCTAACAAAGAATCGATTGGTGATAATTTTTTTTTCCGGGAAGGTCGGCTTCCCTATTAGTTTGCTCCAGAATGTCCAGAACTCCGGAATTATAAATGTAACGATAGGTCGAAAGTGGTATTGTTGAAAAGATCTTCAAAAAATTAGCAAGTTTTGTACGGATTTTTTTTTATTACTGCCACCCCTGTTAAGTAATATTTGTTTGAAATTACTAAATTAAAATGTCATAATAACGAACTTTTTAAAAGTCCGCATTTAAAATCTAGTTACCTATCTATGGATCATTAACACTGAAGAAGTACACTCACAGTATAACCAGAAGAGCTCAGTAGTATGTATTAAAGAGTAAATGGAAGACAGTTTGAACACTTGTGACAATGTCTAAGGTTGCTAGATTTTTAATGCCGACTTCGATCGTTATTATGAAAGTTTGATTTAATAATTTCAAACGATTGTTACTTAACAGGGGTGGCAGTAATTAAATAATTTTTCCTACAAAACTTGCCTATTTTTTAAAGAGCTTTTCAACAGTACCACTTTCAACCTACCGTGTTTTCTAAAATTCCGAAGTTTTGAACATATAATAATTTATATTTATACTTACAGAAATTCACAGGGGTGGCAGTAATAAAAAAAATTTTCCTACAAAACTTGCTTATTTTTTAAAGATCTTTTCAACAATACCACTTTCGACCTGTCGTTACATTTATAATTCCAGAGTTCTGGACATTCTGGAGCAAACTAATAGGGAAGCCGACCTTCCCGGAAAAAAAAATTATCACCATTCGATTCTTTATTAGGGCTTTTATAATACAAATTTTTGACACAACTCTCTACGACTAACCGTTTTCGAAAAAAACGACTGATACGGGTGGTCGAACTCACCCTGTATATAAAAGAATGTCGTGTTAGTTACACCATTTATAACTCGAGAACGGCTGGACCGATCTTCATGATCTTTGATTTTTTGGATTTGTTTCCGCCCTAGTTAACAGAATAACTATTAAAACATCGGAAAAATTCACCAGGAAGCGAACGAGCGAAGCGAGTGAGTAACGTACCACCCGGGAGCGAACGAGTGAAGCGAGTGAGTAATGTAATTATATTATTCAAGCGAACGAGCGAAGCGAGTAAGTAGTGTATTGCAGTCTGGGCGAAGCCGGACGGGGCCGCTAGTATGTATATAAAGCTGAGATTACAATCAGCGTAACGTATTTATAGTAAAGCGCAAATCAAGAAGAAAAAAAGAGTTAAAATTTTTGTTGCAAAGCAGCCAATTATATAATTGATCCCAAACATATTGGAAAAAATCATTTTACCTACCATAATGAATTAACACTCGCATGTAGTGAAAATCAATTGATTCCGAAGCATATATAAGAAGAATGTTAGATTAGTAATCATGTCACGGTTGAGTATTTCATTCCGCCGCGAAAGTGGAAAAGTTCAGGTTAGAATCCTGACTGTGACTATAGTTGGTAAAATGATTTTTTCCAATATGTTTGGAATCAATTATATAATTGGCTGCTTTCCAACAAACATTTTCAAATGCAATTCAGCCGTATAAATCTATTAATTTATCTTAAAAAAAGATTTATTTGTAAAAATGTGATTTTCTCGAAGTTAGTGCCTATCAGATGTCACCTTCGGTGTTAAGTATTTACATAATGTGTATTATCAACTTAATTTCTTTGTTGACTATTCTATGACCTTCAGCAATAGAATGTATAAGAGGGAAACTATTTAATTTGAAAATGTATGATTTTTTGAAATGTCGTTTTCTTGTACGAACAACCATAATAATTATTTTTAAACTTAAAAATATCATTTTATTAATGAAAATATTGTCATGTACCTACCCTATTGCATTTTTGTTTGGTAGATACTAAAAGAGATTAACATAATTAATCGAAAAGTTATGTAGAATCCATCGTGTCTACCGATCGTAAAATGTAAAATTAACTTTTTGACGAATGTCAGCTAATTCCAAATAAAATCTAACACCGTGAATTATAGTGAAAAATTACTGGCAAATAAAATACTTCTAGGCGATTTTGTGTGTGGTATAAATCGTGCATTTCTATTTCTTGCATAAATTTAAAACTAACTCTTTTGGGAAATATCTCCTATATTATTACTTTTCTTTCAAAATCTTCTATCTTCGAGATTGAAACTATTGTCTTTAAAAAGTGATTACATTTTAACAAATGGTTTGGGATTTGTGTAGAATAATTCTTAATTTAATTTTTAAGTAGATAAATTACATGCATTGTAAGTGTTTTTTTTATTTTTGTTAAATTTAGATGCGTAAAATATATTTAACTCAGCGCTTTGCCATGTTATTCCAAAGCTCTAACATCGCATCTCGTTCACAAACGAATTGCTTCGAAGGATCAAATTTTTTCGCAAAGGAATTCCTTTTTGTTTTTAAATGTTATTTACTGAGAAAGGTTTTTGTAGTCGCTGTCGTTTGTCGTGTCTTTTAAATACTCGCTTCGAACTCTTCCCTGAATATTGTAGAATAGAATCTGAAATGAGATTTGAATATGATTCGGAAAAATCAACGTTGCGTTAATTAGAATTAATAGATTATTATTTGTTTTCATATACCCAGCGATGTAGCTTAGTGGTACAGCACTATACTCGCATTGGGGAGGTACTGGGTTCGAATCCCGGCGGGGGCAGATGTGGCTAGGACTTTTTCCTACTGCCTCACGCCGAGAAACGGTAATTCCTGTACCGGCCATCTTGTCTGAGGTTTTCCGTGGTTTCCCTCAATAATTCCAGATGAATATCGAGATGGTATCCTTATTCAAGGCCATGGCTTATTACCTGTCAAACTCCTATGCTCCGAAAGTTTTCTACCTTATCCTAATGTCCGATAATTTCTCCATTCGCACATTGCTATTAAATAAGTTGAAGTATAATAAAAATGTATGAAACGGGAAGTGGTAAAAATGGAAAATAGTAATGGTGCGAATGGCGTCTGTTATGACATAATGTCGAGAAACGGACGCTAAACGCATTATTATTATTATTTGTTTTCATATATAAGTAATGATGTATTAATTCTCATTAACGTAGCATTGATTTTTTACTAAATTTATATTATTATTGAGTAAATATATAGAAGCATTTTTGTTCTTGAGAACTGACAATTGAGAGAACCTTTCTATATTTTTGTATATTAAACGATTGTTTAGCCGAGATTCGATTCATGTCAAGAGAACTGCATCACCCGCCCCCAGGCGCCGTGTTGTTCGTTGGGAGGTCATATATCAACAGCAACGACAACAACTGTTACAAGAATTTTATTTTCATTTCGAGCGTCTTCTCCATTTCTACATACATTTGTATATAAGTCGACCAAGCTGAACGAATCTACGTTTGCGATACATTAAGAATATTTTATACCCACCCTGTATGCGTATTCTACAATAAATGTGTATATCATTTAAATGTCAGTTTACAGGTCACCCGAAGTAAATAACAGATCGCCTGTCTTATTTTTAGATTTACAATGTTAGTATTTTAAGGTGGTTTCCGTCGTGGCTCGACAAATATCAAACAATATTTTTTTTTGACGTCGGTAAAATAAATTCTTGGTCTTCTGCAGGTCCTTTCTTGCACACCCTTCACATCTATAACGGTGGCGCCATGAAACGGAATTAAGATTTCGAGCTAGCAGTCAACACATATTTTTAAATTATAATATTCGGTTTACTTCTTACTATAAAGTTACAACCTATCTATTGCGAATTCTGCACATGAAGTGCGCACTGCGGAAATGTATATCTCGAAATAACTTGTGGAATTAACTATATTTAATAATTGATAGATAAATACTTATATATTTGGTCATGTGTTTTTTTATGTATGACCACGCATAACTTTTTACAGAGTAGTCCGATTTTGATGAATCTTGTTTTGTTGGATAGGGTATATTTTGAAGTTGGTCCCATATAAATTTTACTTAAATCGGTCAGTAGTTCGGCTGATTTTAATAAAAGTGGGTAACGGCGTATGATTCCTTTAAGGTAAATGTCACTTTTTGACAAATCACACAGCGTAAGAAGTCGGTTAATAATCTACGTATTGTAAAGCCATTAAAAAGTAAAAAATAAAGAACTTTTTAACAAAAAAAAATCTCCTTCAAAAAGCCACTAAAAAGAGGAAAATAATAAAACTTTGAGGTCTGCGCCAATTTAATAAGATATGAAGTCGGTTAAAAAGTATATAGTACCTACCTATAGTGATTAATATCTTCTTTATAACCGACTTCATATTTTAGTAAATTGGCGCAGACCTCAAACTTTTTTATTATTTTCCTCTTTTTAGTGGCTTTTTGAAGAAGGTTTTTTTGTTTTTTTTTATTTTTATGTACAGTCGCGGACCTGTACACATAATCTAGTTATTATTTGCATATTGTAATTTGACTTTTGATAGTAATGTATCAATTACTAAGGTTAAATCCTAAAAATTCAATACAAAATCAAAACACCTCAGTTGTCTTTTATACAATCAAAATTACTTAATATTATTCAATTAAAACATAAAAATATTTGATAATATTTGATACTAGAAAATTCCTTTCTCCAATCTTGCAATGTTTATTCTTTTTTCTTCATCGTTTTAATAATTTCGAGGCATTTAAACGTACCTATGAAGTGTATAAGTATGTATGTGGGATTCTTTATTCCCTCGTGGCATCCAAACGGCGCGATGGATTTTAATAAATCAGGTGTCATTAGATTCATTTTAATCCCGAGAGTGAACGTAAACGTAATTTTCCTTCTAAATATATCGATATGGGTTTCAAAAGAAAGATATCGTTGAGACGATTTAAAAAATTAATTTAAAATAATCAAAAAACCCGACTGCGTCAAAAGCGAACTAAAACAATGGGAACAAGACCAAATGTTAACATGCAGTCGGAGTTGAATCCGACTGCATGTTATCATTTGATTTTGCTTCTATCTTTTTAGTTTGCTTCTGACACAGTCGGGTTTTTTGATTTTTTTAATTTAATTTTTTTTGTAGGTATCTATTAAATTATAGTAGGTACATTTTCACAGGAATTCTTGTTTACAAACCTTTGACAATATTATTTAAAACTACAGCAGACAAAAATATTTCAAATATCGAACAATTAAAGTATAGACAGACAACATAAGATGTTTTAAATGCGTTATTTTTAGTATAAAATTTTCACCATTTTGCCAAAACTTGCATTTTAATATATGACTTGACGTGATATCGATATTTTTTAAAACAGTTATAGTATTATTTCTAAATTAATGACTTACAATTTCGATAATTTTTTACACATCGATTTTGAGGTAGAATAATTTGTAGCAGTGTATTAATGGTAGACTAAGCCCTTTCACGTATCAGAGTTCTGGAGCTACACACTCTGCGCCTTGGCACGACTACATCCCTGAAATTTTAAAGTCCGTCATATTAGATTGGACGACCTATACATGTTTTGTATTTGTACTGAAACGTACTGTCTCCCTTCTATTTCTTTCTTATAATCTAGTGTCTGACAAAAACCACTTTTGCTCCATATGTTGTTTATTTAGCTGACTTGACTACGGAGAGAATATCTACCAATGCAAACTTAACAAATACTGTCATCTATTGTTTAATTTTAATATAATAAATGATAAGAACGTTATTTGTTGATAAAAAAATCTGCATTGTTTGTAATAGAAACAAACTTATAACATGAATAGTAAAAATGCACTTTTTTCAAAACTATACAGGGTGGACCAGGTTATAGTAGCAATAATTCACCATTCGATGGTCCATCGAAAAATAAGTCGACATGCATAATTTTATTTTTTTCCAAAACGCTTCCTAAGGGAGATACACCCCTTCAAAGTTCAGTTTTAAAATTCTTTTTTTTGTCCTAACTTTCAGGTCATTAATGCGTTTTTGACCAAATTTGGTACAAGTATTTATGCAATAGATACTCATTACTTGACGTAAGTAACTTTTGTCAAAATTGTCAAGTGGCGTAGATACAGGGGGGTTGTTTCAATTTTCCCGCCCTATTTTCTGCGCCACTGGATATTTTTAAAGAATAACATTTTTTTCGAATTCTCTGTTCAATTTAGAAAAAAAGAGTCACTCTTACAAAATTTCGATTTGAGGCTTCGTTTACGAGATAATCAGAGTTGAAAGTTTAGAACACTTCTAAAATAGCCACCTATGAAAATAATAGGTCTGGAATCTTGTACAACAATTGTAAACTTTTTACTGTTTGACGAATTTAAATAAATAATTCATTAATTAAATTAAAAACAACAAATAAATAACTTATGAAAATAACCAACAAAGTAGGCGATACTTGGTTTTGAGATAATTTATGACACTTGTCAGTATTGATTTTTAAAACTGGACTTTGAAGGGCTGTATCTCCCTTAGGAAGCGTTTTGGAAAAAAATAAAATTATGTATGTCTACTTATTTTTCGATGGCCCATCGAATGGTGAATTATTGCTACTATAACTTGGTCCACCCTGTATAGTATCTACATTGTTATTATATCGAAGATGTATAATATTAAGTTCACTTGGATCCTGTACCTATGTCTCAAATCCTATGTCGTACCGTAACTCGAGTAATTGTCATTTTTTTTATGAAATTTTAGACACATGTGTTCCCATCATGACAGGCGCTGTACCTATTGTTTTTCATTTATGTAACTAAAAAAATAGTGCCCTTTTGGCCATAATATGTCAAAAAAACCTCCGTAACTTCGATACGATACAGGCTTGTTATTTTCTAAAACCGGAAAAATTATTCTATTATTATATAAAATTTTGCTACAATTAATAGAGATGCGACCTATCATTTATTTGTTTAAATAATCACCGTCTTGCAATTGATTGGTATTAATATACTTATTTTATTTTCAGGTAAGCTGACTTTCTAAAGCATTTCGACTTGGGAGTTAAATATGTAAGTAATTTAATTAACTGTTGATATATTATTATTTTCAATGTTTTTTGCCCTTGAAATTTAAAAATTGAATTTAAGGAAAACCTTATCTTTTTGAAGATTTCTGTTTTGATATAGGTAGGTAGTACCTATTACTACTGTTTATTTTTCACCAGTGATTTTCCACAATGCTTTTTGTATGACTATTACAAGCAAACTAAATTTAATGCCTTATTACTTAAAAAATAATGCAATTTCAGTTCTTTTCCAAAGCATCTGAGACTCTCTTAGCCGAAAAGTTTTTGACTCGGATCGTCTCAGATGCTTCGACAAAAGGCTGAAAGTTAAAACTGCATTTTTTTATTTTATTTTTTCGAAAAAATCGGCGCAGTGTATGGCGCGATGCAGTTTTATCTTAGTTTTTTACTGAGCTGATTCGAGACTAATTATTGATCCCGATAAATGGTCAAAAGTCGTAACTGTGTTTGTCTGTCTCTGTACCTTCTCCTTTTAGCTATTGGAATCGACAATCGAGGCAGTGAATGTGGCTTATACGCAAAAGCTAAAATTTATGTCGCGGCCTTTTGTCAATTAAAAGTTAGCTTTCTGTTTTCTCAACATTCTTCGTGTTTTGAAGAAACTCGCGAATCTTCTGTCTGAATAATGTATTTCGAGATGAAAGACTTGTGAGTAAGACTCTTAGTTTGTTTTTTCTTTCTTTTTATTTACAAACAGACGGAAGGCTCATTACTTGTAGGTAACTCATGTAATAGGTATTTATGTTATAAGAAGTACACAAGGATATACTAATGGCCTCAGTTGTCGTGCGTCTATAATCTGCACTCTTTCTTTACATAAGGAATCTGATGAAAAATGTTTCCTGAAGAATCGGTTCAGAAGAATTGTTAGTTTTTCAAACATTAAAAGTTTCTAACTGCAGAAATAACTGTTATATTATTATCAAACAGGATTGTGTCTAGATTATTTTGTTCTTTGAGCCTAGAGTTAGGCTATCCACCAAGTATTTTGGCTAGTTTTAAAATTTCAAAATATACACCTTTTTTATATTTTTGTTATTATAGTGCATAAAAAAATATGTAGTGTACGCTGAAGATGAAAGCTTAGCTTTCGAAATGTACATCCATCAATAAAACTGTTGTGGTAAGAAGTAACTATATTTTATTTTGTTATTATAGTGCATATTTAGAATTTTTACACAAGACAATAATTGAGAAATATGAAAAATGAAAGTGTAGCACTGCAGAAGGACCTTTCGTGTGACCTCTTAATTTCACTGATGATTGTCGCTGGTATAGTAAAAATGTCATCATTGCCAAAACGAAGTCAAGCTGTCAAACGTTGACTTTGTTAGATGAGTGTTTTCAGATTAGTATAATTTATTAGCGTCATAGCCCCCGGTATATAAATAGCGATTCTGGCTAATGAGTTACACAATAGCAAATTTGAAATCTGCCTTAGAATAATTCACAAGATCTTCACCCCGCGAAAAACACCATCGCACAAACCCCTTCTCCGCGTACGTTTTTTGAAGATCTCCCCACTGCACCACCTCCTTTCAATTCGCAAAAACACCAGGTCTAAAATAAAAAAAATTGAAAAAATAAGTATTAAGTTGAATATGAAATAGTTGTAAAAGAAAAAAGAATACATTAATGGCGCCAACTGGAATCAAACCATCGACTTTCTGCATGCGAGGTAGGCGCGCTACCAAGTCGGTTATTGAGCTGTTTATTTCAGAGCTTTTTTAATGGTATGCTATGTAGTATGCGCATTAACAAGACCGTCTGTCCTATTGCGCATGAAATATGCCAGGACCGTTAGTTATGTACCGGAGGCTAGATGCCTTTGTATAATTTTAATTTATGTAATTTATTATTAAAACGCGACATAACATTCTGGAAGAAAAACGCTATTTTTTATTTAATTACTTTTCATATATTATGTTTAATTAAAAAAAAACTGTTCGTGAAAAAAAAATCATTTTGAAAAAACTTCTAGTAAAAGTAAAAGTATTTTTCAGTGCTTATAAATCTCCTAAGTGTGCAGAAGTTGGCCAGGTCTACTGGGTGATGTTTTTCAAGCAGTGTTTGATGTGGCGCCAGTTAGGTCGTTATTAGCTTCTCACGGCATCAAAACCCGGGAAAACCATTATAATAATACACATCATATCGTCGCGCCGCCGCTCAGCTCGCTATACGCCGGTTTGATCTATCTATTCGAAGTAAGCAGACAACGCGAATACTGTTTTATTGTTATTGCTTCTGCTTTTCTGTTTAAAATGCTCTAAAGAATGCTCCCGGATTATAATTTATACCGGAACTAAAAAATAACAGTAAAATATGGACAGTAAGAATACTTACACATATAGACACACCTCTTATAACTATAGATCATTTCATGTAAAAATAGAATAGGCACTTTTAATTCCACTCCATGAATCAAATTTTACCGTAGCAATACTTATAGGTACCTAATACCTATACTATTGTATTATACTATATATTATAATAATATTATGCTATAAGTATATTATTATACTTTGTTCCAACCACTCTGAAAACCGTAATATTACCGTCACGCTCATGCGCAGTGGATAGAACGCGTTCCAACTGAACTTGTGATCGTTTGTGAACGATTCTTAAAGCGTTCCAACCGAATTTGTGATCGTTTGTGAACGGTTTCCGAACGATCATTTCGGTACATGGTCTAGACATGAAACCAAAATGAAACTGTGAAACTGACATGCGCATTAAGCACTTTGTTACGCTTGTCACTGTTCAATACCAACTGGAGACAGTTGATTATACATTTGTAATTTGTTTTCTCGTCTCTGTTCAAATACCTCTTTATTCTTTATTCTTCATTTGAGATTTGTTTTGTTTTTGCAAAATTATTAATTTAAATATTTATATTTTGATTCCTAGTTAATAAAATTAAATTATATTTATATTCGTGTAATTACAAAAATTTTAAATAAGTAAATGCTAGACAAACAATACAATTTTTAACAAACGCTCAAAAACATCACGACTACAAATTAATAATTTGCATATTTTTATTTCCAAAATAAAATGTAGCTAGCATATTTTATCAAAAAATGTTTTTAATACTTAGTTAAAACATTTACGTTTATTTATTTATCTTATTCTTACGACTAGCATTCAGATAAGTTATTTATTTTTGTTAAATGTTTTTAACAACAAAAAAAGTCTGAAATGAGGAATTTACATTTGACAAATGACAATTTGATAATATATTTTGATTACTTGATGCAAGGAGGCCATGATTTGATGTACAAAACGGTCACAAAAGCATTTCAACCAATGTATATGTTTGTGTATCGTAACAGAACTGTGCAAAATCGACGCATGCGCACAAAACCGATACAAACAGTTTAGTTACCGTGTGGTGGAATAATTTTTATGCTGTCGACAATTACAAATTATAACTGAATTTGGATGTTCGAGTTTTATCAGCATAAAGGTAGGGTTGGGTTCCCCACATTAATTTATCTTTGGATGTTTACTCGTCCAAAGTGTTGAAAGAAAGGGGTGGAACTTCAATTGAGGGTCCTTGTTATCGAGACAAAGTGAAATATGTTTTCTACAAAAGGTTATACTTATTTTAACGAAGTTCACTGTTCTAATATTAACAGTGAGAGATGCTTAGTTGAACAAAAATGTCTTAGATTGATTCGAACAATCTTCACTAAACTTATTCAGATCCAAAGGTTCTCATCAATTAATTCATTCATACATGAAAAAAAACAATTTTATGTATCTTTAACAATCATAATATATTAACTTGCTATAAATTTAACAAGAATTTTACAAATCACAAACGTTACTGCAATAACAATTTAAATCAGTTAAACAGACATACTGCTTAACTCAACACATTAAAAAGTTGAAAACCGCTGAAGAGCATTATAATTTACAAATCTCTATCTGTATCAAAATCTTAGATTGGTACTGAACAATTTTTATCAATTATGAAGATGCACAATTAGAGTTAATATGTAACCTAGTGTATAAAGAGGAAGGCAAATAATAAGAAGTTACTGACAAAGTAGTTAATAAAGAGTAATACGTTAAAAATCGATAGTATAAATCTGTCAAGCTGTCTGTTAAAGTGATAGTAGTCCGTGATATGGTATAAATATGGTTAACGAAGTGAAGTGAAACAACCGTCAAAGAAAAGGTGTAGTCACGTCTGATAGTCAAAAAACCACTACAGGATTATAAGATTGTTAATTGTTAATAAGGAACCGAAAGAAACTCAAATTCATTTATTTGAGTAAATCAGTTATCTTGTTAATTGTTAATATGCTATTTTCTATGACCATTAAGTGTTAACATAGGTAAGGAAATAATTCGCAGGAACTACCGTCTGTGGTCGCTGTCAATAAGAAAATTGTCCATACAAAAATGTATAAAATTTAAGTGAAAAAAGAATTAATAGGATGTCTACCGAAATTATAATAAGCGGTAGGCAACCAAAGTTACATGAAAAATTAATCAAAAAATAGTGCAATCTCTTTATAAACACACTAGATCACAATAGAAACCAAAATTAGTTGATAATAATGAAAAATTACCTTAGTTAAACACAGGTGAGAATAACCCATCTGTGACATAAGAAAATAGACAGATGATTTTTATAGGTTAAAATTATCGATCAAAAGAACAGTATAATCTTATCTCAGTTAATTCATTAACAAATTCCACCAATTTGTAAAGATTGGTGATATACCAAATTGGTGATACTTCATTCTACTATACATTGGTTTGTTAAGGCCATATTATTTTGATTATCAAATCGCGTGTGCGAATCAAAATATCTTTGATTAATTTTATATTAAATTCAATTCTGTTAAAATACAACTATGCCATGAATTGATTGTATATGATTGGCAAAATATATCCAGATTTTATTCCACAATTATTATCATACACGTGGTCGGTGTATTTTTAAAATACAACACTGATCAACAGGTTATATTAAAATATTAAATTTTCTATATTAAATTTTATCTGTAATTAAACGTAATATCGTAAATGACGCTGCTGACAGCATTAATCATTTATTTTACCTTTATGAAATTTTTATTCTAAAATGGCAGACGGCCATGTTATAAACTCATGCTTATAATTTTCACGCAACATTCATTCATCACTTATATTAGTTCTAAATTATTTACAAATATCTACTTAGCTGTTTTTGATTAATTGAAGATAATTAAAGCTCTGGGGGACTCCGATGGGCGATAATTATCCATAAAACCCCAGCTCGTCCCGAGATATGTGATTCCGTCTCGGCGATACTGGCTGCGAGCCGCGGTTCAAGCAAACTAGAAAGAATCGACATCAAGCCGATCACAAGAGGCACTTGGCAATGATAATGAATTACGTCGCGCCGGAATTAAAACGAGCGCGCAACCATAGAGTATGAATATAAATTAGCATAGGCAACCTTAGATAAAGAATATTATCTGTTGTCATGAACTGTTCCATGACAACCGTTTTAGAACGATCCATTCATAGCAGGTTGGAACAGAGCTTTTATATTAGGTATATTATGTACTATAATATTATAAAGAGAGAGCACGTGTTTGTTTGTTTGCTTGTAAGAAGTAAACTCGAAAACTACTGAACCTATTTCAAAAAATGTTCACTGTCCGATAGGTGATACGTTGCTGTAGGACATAAGCTATAATAACTAGCCGGCCCGGGTGAAAATCGGGGATAATCTCAGAAATTTCAAATTTTTTTAACTGTTCGATAGAATACTTTGCTTTGGGACATAAGACTATAATAACTGGAGCGACTAGCGAGCGAGCGAAGCGAGTGGGTGATGTATTAATAAATCATAAATTCGAGCGAACGAGCGAAGCGAGTGAGTAATTAATAAATCATAAATTCGAGCGAATGAGCAAAGCGAGTAAGTAATGTATTAACTTTTAATTAATTATAAAAACTAGCGAAGCAAGTGAGCTTAATGTATTAATAAATCATAAATTCGAGCGAACGAGCGAAGCGAGTGGCTAATGTTTTAATAAATTATACATTCACTTAGGGAAATGGCTTTTTCCATCCTGAACCGCAAGCTTCTCTGTGTAATTACACGTCTGAAAAACTTAATATTTGACCGATGACGTTTGAACAGTGACGTTACATGTCAGCCATCAACGTTTTGGTGACACAAAAATTAATTCAATTTGTTCTAGACATTCACACTTTCAGAAAGAAAAAAATATATTGCTAATAGATGTACTAAGTATATAGTTAAAATATAGAGTTAAAAAAGCTCATGCAAATTCTATATTGGGTTACAGTGTACCTACTTATTAGCTAAGAGTTTGTGACAAAAAATGAAACAGTTTTGGAAAGATTATGAAATAATATTTTAATATTACGTATCGCGTTAGCATCACTGCACTGCATTATTGTTGCGAAAATTAAGTGAAAGCTGAAACTTGGTACAGTGTAAATTTATGGGAAAAAAACCAGTCCTACCTCATTTTGAGAGAAGCGACTTAGTCAGCACGGCGCCAGGTGCTCTTATTTACACCCTAAATTTAACGCAAAATTAAAATATAAGTCTTTCTAAAACATGCAGTTTTTCGTCACGAGCTCTTAGTCTGTAACTATACAGATCTTGTAACGAAACAGTTCTTGTAGAGTAGACTGTTTAACCGAAAGAAAAACGATCCCGTTCAGTTTTTTATTGGTTGCAGAGATCAGCCGTTCCATAAATCGAACTGATATACGAGTATAGATTTAGCAGCGTTTGTGTAAAAGTTTGTTAATACAAGTAGTTACAATTGGTACTAGGCGAGACCCCGCGCATGCGTGTGTTTGTATTCGGGGTCATTTCACGCGGACTTTATTGGTTCGGTCGCGGCGATCAGTTTCTGCTGGTGCTAAACCTCCTGCTGCTCTTCTTGTTGCCTTCGTACCTTCCGCTGACTCATGGCATTCGATAAACGACTGTTACATTTACGTTTAACGGTTCTTAGTTTACAAAAAATCTATACATTGTGTCCAATATTTATGACCAGTATCAGAGATTAGATAAACGGAAATAAGAAATAGAAACTTAATCGTTGTTTTTGAGAGTCGACTTTTTCAAAAGATCATCATTATTAATGCAAATAATTAAAAAAAGCGTTCAAGTGCATGTGGAATTCGCGCCACGAGAGTTTCGTACCGTTACAACAATTAAATTAGGTAGACATATTCTGTGAAAATTTTAATCGGCTACATGTTACGGTTCCAAAGATACAGTCTATAAAAGGTTTTTCCGTTTATTGTGTGGGAACCCCCTTTAATTTTTATTTTTTGTGATTTTCAGATTTTTCCCTTTGCTTGTGATGCGAGACTTTGCTTTTTGCCAAATTTCATGATTCTAGGTCAAAGGTCAACTGGAAGTACTCTATAGGTTTTGATGATATCAAAATAGGTATAGGACCCCCTTTATTTTTTACTTTTGTGATTTTCGGATTTTTCTCTTTACTTATGCTGCGAGATTTGCCAAATTTTATGATTCTAGATCAACGGGAAGTATCCTATAGATTTTTGATGAGATGACAAAATGGTCGTATCTTTAGATTGCGTTGACCTAGAAGCTTAAATTCGTTACAACTTTAAGGGACCGTGGACCTTAGAATTTCGTATAAATTTCAACTTGATATCTCTATCTGTTCCTGAGAAAATGGGTCTTGAAAGACAGACACCCAGCCAGCCAGCCTGACGGACAAACGAGTGATCCTATAAGGTTAATGTTCTTGCATTTTTATTTATTCTCTGTCGCCCGAATAATGCGAATAGTTTAAGGTTCTTGCTCATAAAATCCTAAACAATACGGTAAAAGTTTCAAGTCAGTCCAGTACCTACAGTTCCTGAGATAATTATACGACCATGTACACGCATTTATCACCGACTTTACATTTTTGCTCTCTGCTCATTCCCCCTAAGTCGTAGCTTAATATTATAATGTAAACCTATCTTAATCAAGAAAGAGTAGGCTTTCAAATAGTGAAATAATTTTTCAAATCGGTCCAGAAGTTCTTGAAAAAATCGCGATCATACAATCTAAACACATTCAAGTTTACACTTGAAGCGTAAGTGGTAAGGTATAGAGTCTATAAGTGATAAGATTAGATTTCTGTAAAATCGACATTACTTTAAGCGAAACCGCGGGTAAAGGCTAGTATATTTATACATATTTAAATAAAAGCACATTTCGTTTAACGCTGTTCTACGTAGGCCACGTTGTGGTGTTGTCTCGGAAATATTTTTTGGGGTCACCAACTCAGTGTCACCGACTAACAGCCTGACAGGTTTATTAGAGTGGTTATTCATATATTATGTGCAAGTCGTTATTATCAATTTTTAACATCGTATGTTATTCAATTCACAACAGTCAATGATTTCTTTAAGAAGGAGGATAGGTATGCCATGGCGAGAAATGGCTTCTCATAATTCCAGCTTTCTCTCTCAAAACTCTCATGTTCGCCTTGCTGGAAGTTCTGCTCTGTATTCACATTATAGTGGATATCTCCGTTACAGTACAAAATGTGTTTATGGAGTCAAATTTAAATCAGGATTAATTTGTATCTGTTATAGTAGATAAATCAGTTAAGATAGAAAGAAAAAACATGATGTTACACACACTCTTAAACTAAGATAAAATTTAAACAGATTTGATGAATACGAATAGGTAGGTATACCTATTGAATTATTCGACGTAGGGAACGTATTGTTACGGATCACCCTGTATATAACCGGCAGGCAAGAGTTCTGAGAAACGGGAGTCCGCTTACTGTAACAACTGGTACCTGCACGAAAGTTCTAGAGAAAGCGATAACGCACTAGGCTTACGGCACGCAGCATATATAACAGCAGTACGAGTGAGTCGCGAGTCAGTCAATGGTGAGTCGTGCAACCAAGCGGATCAGTGATATAAATATTAGTCAATCAACGGTCGAATCAGTCAGTACAGTGATATAAATAGTGGAGTGGATATAAATAAACAGTACTGAAGTAACTGAGTAAATGACCGACATAAATAAACGTTAGAAATAAATCTGATATAAATACCGTGATATAAATTTACCTGATAAAATAATTATTTGTGTAGTCAATTGTATATAGTTATGTGTTAATTACTTGTGTTGATTGTTAGAACTGACTTTTGGTTGTTGCGTTCATTGTTGTTGTGTTTTTAATTATTGTAAATAAATATTTATTCCGTCAACTCAGAAAACAGTTTTGTAACAGTATCTTCGTTGGGAACATTTTGATGTTTAAATATTTTAAAACCTGTTCCTATATTTCTTAAATGCAAATAAATAGGTATTTACTAATACGTACATCTTAGTATCACAAAAAGACTTACAAACTAAACTGATATATTATAAGGTTTGTGTGTGAAAAAAAAACCTGAATATATTTACAAGTTTAGATCAAGTATGAGCTAAATTCAATGAAAACCCTTTTCAAAAAGAGATGTCAGATTTCCCAGTGAAAGCTTGTTAAATTTATTGGAATAAAATGTCGACTTGCTTTTCCTCTGTGAGTGTGAAAATTTTTTCTTGTATACTGGAAAATCGTTATTTGTATATATGTAGCAAAAAAAGTTATTCTCGCTAGGGTATTAAATCGCTGTTTTTTAAATGGATTGCGTGTTTAAATTTTCACATTATTGAGCTGTCACAATGATTGAAGAAGAAGAAGAATGAGGTATTAATAATTATAGTTATTAAACAAAAAGGTGCATAAAAATTTAATGGTGAATCGTGTTGAGTATTAACGAATCATAAATGTAATTTACAGGAAATATAGATTTAAAAAAAAAAACACAAATAATTTAAAACTAAGATTGAATTCATATATTTTTCACGAATGACTTAGTGGTAAAGAGCTGAATTCGCAGTCTGGAGGTATTTTGTTCCAATTCCAGCGAGGTTGAATATTTTTTTACCGTCTCTTGTCGAGAAACTCAATTCTTGTTTCGGTCACCGTGATTAAGGCTTTCCATAGATTTCGCCTATAATTTCGAACAAATGTCCTTAACAAGTCTATGATCGAGCGCCAGTGCCGTATCCAGGAGTCCTGGCGCCTCTGGCGAAGGGAAGACTTGGCTCCTCTGACAAAAGGAGGATTTTCCGCCCCTAGTAAAAAGACGTCTTGGCATCCTCTCATGTTATAAAATTCATATAAGGCAGAACTAGGATAAGGACTAATTTAAAAAAAAAAGAAAAAACAAGCGTAATTATGACAAACGGCTTTAAAATGCTTAAGCGCCGTTTTGAATTTGCATTTTACAATAATATAGATTTTACTGTCATCTCTTTGATTCAGACGCCTCTGGCGTGGGCCATCCCCCGCCAACTTCTAGATATTGCGCTGTCAAGTATTCTTATTTCAACGAGATTCCTAATCCAATTCACTCTGCCGTGCGTGTAAAGAAGTTTTAGGTATACTTCAAAAATTAAAAGTGGTCACAACTAAGTGGTCAACAACCGATGCCATTACCTTATATTATTATTATCTTAAGTTTGAATCATCTTTTGGTTTGAAAATATCAAGTTGTAGAAAAATGTTTCTTGAGACTATAAAATGTGAGTTTAAATGAAAAATTAAATTTGCTCCAACAAACAAGTTTACTAGAGTAATAAACAAGTCAAGAGAGATACAATGTAAACTAAGTATAATTTTTATTAATACATCAACTTTGTCAGATCTATGTGCTCAGTTGAATGGAGACAACGGCAAATTGTGAACTGTAACAAAACACAAGCATTATTTATTTTACTGTTGAGAATAAAATATTCTCTAAATTTGTGTGACCTTTTTACAACCCGAAGTTCCCGAAAGTGCCGGTTTGTAATGCGCCGACAGTGTCGGCACTCATTTCCGCTGGCATATGTGCTGCTGTTGGCCCTCTGTACGGTATTTTTAATGAACGTCCTTAATTTGATGTATGCATTACGCTTCAGTACAGTGAACTAAAAAAAACCTTATCTCTATATATTTTTCATTATCAAATGTGGATTGATTTTATAGGACACTTGGAATATTTAGTTGTGTACAGTAGCCTCTCGTTACGTCGTTGCTCGTTTACTCTAGCTCAGGGGTTCCTAAAGTCGGGGTCGCGGGCTGATTTTTTAGGGTCACGGCCTGTTTTCGTGATTATAGAATTTATAACTCTCGTGATTATACCATTAAATTCGAATAATACAAAAAAAATACTAAATAAGAGTACGAAATCAAATAAATACGTACAAGTGGCGGGAGGGGGTTTCTGGGGTAATAAAGAGAGAGTGAGCCCTCTCACCCGCCTCCTGGTGCCCCCTACCCTGTTCATTCGCTCGCACCCCCAAGAACTGAATAATCTTTTTAATAGACAATTTTGTACATTGTGGGGAAAAAATGTTTAAGGGTCGCGAAGGCTTTTGCAATTTTAAATTTGGGTCATGATCAAAAAAGTTTGGGAACCCCTGCTCTAGTTCTTCTCCTCTTGCGCCTTACTGTTCTCTCAGTATGTTTGCAGACTTCTATTAAGACCCAACAGAGTCTACTGTGTTCTTTAAAAATTTTTCAAAGCTCTTTTCATCACTTTGCTGCATTTTTTCATATAAATAAACCACTCATTAAACGTTATATTCCCACTTTTTTGCAGGCCTTGCTCCAAGCAATAAGCATATTTTGATCTGGAAAACCAACGATTTTTAATTATTTTTTTAAATGGAAAAATAGTCATCTAAAATCACGAATTGAGACTAATCTGCAAGATAATTTAATATTTTGAGTGACGTTTGAGCCAAATATTCCTGTTTCTTGAGCTTAATGTGCGCAGGCGCATTATGATGAAATATATGACAAAACTACTGTACTTCCCCAGACAAAGTATGAAAAAACCAACCATGCAAATTCCAAGGATGATAATTTAAAAAATATTAAGCATCAGTGTAGCATCCGCAAGCAGTTGGAATTGTCAAACCGAAGCGGAATAGAATATCTTCAAAGGTGTTAACAAATTTATATAGTTCTTGTAGCTCATTTGTTGAATTTGTGTTTAAATTAGTGAACGAAACGTCGATTGAAATTCATTAACTGATGTTAATTATGAATCCAAGTAAACTCCCAAAAAACCGCCTTCTTGGGGTCACACTGTTTCGAGTTTATTTTAGATCGGCGTTCGTAAATTTGTAATAAATTTCTAGTTGTAAATTCGCCGTATAATTGTAATCTCAGTGTATGCAGACAATACACAATTAATTAATAAACTTATCTGTATCAGTTTGTTATGTTTTCATATAAAATTAACTACCGATGTGCATGCATATACGAGCTGGTATAATGAAGGGGTTCAACTGTAGAGGTACATATAAAGTTGGGTAACAGATGGCGTTACTTTAGTGTCCATTAGACACAACCAGTGTCTGATGTTCCTCGCCCTTTTCCCCTTTTCCGTTCCCATATCAACTGTCTGTAAAATAAATATAGAAACTTGACTTGAGAAGCTTACCCGTTAGCAATTTGAGAAACTCCAGAGCAATTTGAATGAATCTGAATAACCGTTATCTTTTCCTCTTCCCCAGAAACATTTGCGAATTGCTACTTTTTTGATTAAAATTAATTAAATATTTCGAGAGTAATGCGTGCGATAACTCTCGAAAGACTTAATTGATTTTTAGCGAAATGAAAATAGTTGTTCAGAATGATGTGAAACGTCGATGGTCCCGCCATTCGACTGACGCCAATAGTGTATTTGCCATATACTATGCATATAGTCAAATAGATTTTTATTTATTAAATTAAAATCTTTTAGTGAAATGTAAAAATAATTTAAAATCGAAAGAAGAGTAAGTATGTAGACTTAAGCCAGAAATCTGTAAATGCTTGTTTTATCGTTTGATTGAAATGAAGAGAATCTTGATTTAAACGGGTTATCGTTCTGAAAATTTTAAAATTTAGGTTTGTTAATTGCGAAAGCTATTGGTAAGATTAAAAGATACATACATTTTGGAAAACTTTTAAAATGTTACATTTAATGATACGAAACATATTGAAATTTGTTTTGAAACTATCCAGAAGTACAATTTAAAATTTAAATTAAAGTGATGTAGCCGGGATTTAATGTTTCTTTAGAAGTGTTGTTTCTATATTGATTTTACGGGCAGTCAGTATGTTTGTATAGTGTGTTTGGAAGTGTGCAACATACAAAACTGTAGAGTGGCGTAAAACTTTTAAATTGATATAAATATGCTGAGTTTGTGTAATCGAATATAACGGCAACACGTTTAGACGAGGACACGTTGGCACTACAAACACTAGTGGAGTGTCAAAGTAGACACATATAGTAGTGTCCCCGGTCATTTTAAGAGTAGATACTCGGCTATGAAGAGTTTATGGCCGGGGGCCGAAAGTAGAACGTTGCGGAATGTTACTCGTTCTAAATATTCACAGGGCTAAACAAATCCTTCTCATAAGACACTGACCGGATTGCTACGTAAGTCAGTTTAAGAATTTATGCAAGCAATATTACTTATAATTAAGAGCCGATGTGTAATTTCAAATCGTTCTGACGCAACATGCTGGGACTTTACAGGTACTTTGTAGCATATGTCAGTATCAGTACTAATCATCAACATAAGGTTCTTAGTCCGTAGACTGGTTGGAGGCGTACTTCAACTATTTCCTATCTTTAGCTAGTCTAGTTTCCTCATTTCGCTTACTCTAGAGTATCCTACATCTTTTACTATCTGCGAACAATATTCTAAACGCGACCTCCCTGGTTCTCTTTCTTTTCCCGTCTCTGTAGCGTCTAGAATATATCTCTAACTAGGCTATCGTGCCTGATTAAGTGTCCTACAGATCTATCCCTCCTTTTTTGTATTATTTTCCATAAACTTCTTTTCCACGATTTGATTTAGTACAAAAATATCTAAATCTACAGACTTGAATGATTCATTTCTCTTTTTTTGAAAAAAAAAAAGAGTGTGTACTATGTACGCACGTCTGAAGTTATACTTCTTTGGTGATGAAGGTAAAATTAATTAATTTTCTATATCCCCCCCCCCCTAATTTGTATCTCCCGCGAGACTCTCCCCCCTTGCGTAGCTTTCTATTAATGAAAGAATTTTTAGAATCGGTTTAGTAGTTTATGATTTATTACCCCCTCCGCGAGTTCCCCCTCGCGAGAATCTCTCCCCCTGCGTAGCTTTCTATTAGTGAAAGAATTTTTAGAATCGGTTTATAATAGAGTATTATATAATCATTAAAAATAATAAAATATAGATATTAAATACAATTGATGAAGGTTTAATTAATTAATTTAATTTAATAAATTATTTATTTATTAAATATATTTATTTATTATATTTATATATAATTTATTAAAAAAAAGCATGCTTGTGTTGGGATTCGAACCCGTGTCGTATAGCGTTTGAGGAGAAGACGGTAACGTCGGTAACCACTACACCACAGACGTCTTGCATTCTGCGCTATATAATCGAGTATTATAATCATATGCGTGCACAGTACAGCAGTTGGAGTAAGGACTCTTATTTAACAAAAGCGGCATACACCAGCTTTTTTATAGAAATAGCTTTTATTAATGTTATTCAAAACTGAAAACGTTCTTGTCACATTCTGGCTGGTGTAACGACTCTAGTTACTAACGACTAACTTCATTATGTTACTTTCGACTAGTTTCATGGTGTAGAATCGTAAAAATTCACTCTCGTCCATTTTTCCATAACGCGCCAAAAGAAGTATAACTTTAAAAATCATTTTCAGAAATGTATGTAGGTACCTACATTTGCAAAAGTATTAATTTCTTTGTTTCTTATTATACCTATTATAGAAATGAGTTTATTGTTTTCCCTGTTTGGAAACATCAGACGACGCGACGCATTTGTTTTGTTTTGTAACACATGACAGCCCTGTCAGCGACGTTTGATGTCCAGCTGAGAAAAGTCTGATGATGTGAATGTTATAGCAGAGTGGCCACGGTAATACGTTTACAAAGTACTGCCATATTCCGACTACACATCACTGCAATGTGTAACAGGGTAACGACGGTAATAGTGCTTTCTCAGTGTCCCATCATTAGAGGTGCTGGTCGCGTTCACCTGACATTGCTGCCTGAAGCGCTTCATTTCGGATTGATCAAAACTTGTGTTTACTGTTTTATAGTGTATTTATCGTATTGTAGGATAATGGAATTCCTCCGTTCCTTACGGAAAATGCATTGTTTTGCATAATTATGTCAATTGGTAGAAGTACCGGTCGCATTCGCCAATCGAGCGCTTTATTTCAGATTAATAAAAACAAATGGTTCACTGGATAGGTAATGGAATACCTTTACTGCTTACGCATAACCTAGTATTCAGTGGAATAACTATCTCAATGTCTCGTCGGTAGACGTAGGTACAGGCCGCATTCACCTGACATTGCTATATGAAGCGCTTTATTTTAGATTGATTAAAACGTATGTTTAATAACTTTATTACTTATCAGGCTCTGTTAGTTTATAGACAATTTTTGGGGATCAAATGTCGTGGAATCAATTGTCGTTGGGATCAAATGTCGTTGGGATCAATTGTCGTGGGATCAAATGTCGTGGTATCAAATTGCTGGGATCAAATGTCATGGAACCTGTTTAATTTGTTGTAGGATAACGAAATGTAACTTAATATTTCAGCCATTAGATGATAGAGTCAACTCCTTTATTCCCTATTATTTGCTCAGTGTGTTTTATTTTAGATTAATTGGAATCTTTCAGTTGAAATTAATATAATGAAGAAAAAATTAAATTTTTGTTCAGTTTTCAATTTTTTTTATGTCCGTATCTAGTTTTGTCACATTTCGATTTCCTAATTGTGTAGTCCCGAATGATTTGAGTTTTCCAACACCGTACGGATGAAGTGTCCGAAACCAGGGATGTAAACGTAACCGAAATCGTTACTAAAAATAAATTATATTCGAAACGTCGACTATTAATAACCGTAGATTACAGAAAATGCATGAGTCATCGACGCTAGTAAACTTATTGGTGCCCAACTGAGCTATTTCTTCCACAATCGATTATGTAACTAGAACCTGCAATTGGTTAGCTAGCTGTAAAGATTTTGTAGACAAATGAATTACGTAGTAAAGAAAATGAAAACAATATTTTGATAGCAAAAATTTGGATCCTAAAACACGACTTGCCAATTCGGATTTCAAATTTCTATAAGATCGAGTTTTATCAAGTGCACAAAATTAGGTGGATCTTATGAACTTTAATATAGAGAATAGAGATCGATGCATTTGTTTTCCTTTCAATAAGTTGATGTTGGAATAGTATATTGCATTACAAGGTAAGAAACTTGGCGTTTGCAACCAGTATGAAGTTGGCTGCCCGAGGTACGAGAGCATGCAACCACACGTTTTGCGAACGCCAAGTTTCATACCGACTAATTGCATATTATTTTTCACAACTCTATTGACAATTCGATTTGAGGTACCTACAATTTGGGCGTATTAGATTTGTCAGATTTATGTGGGGTTATGTCTGTCATTTTGACATTTATGAATATTATATGCGGATTCAATATCGCTCTATCTCCTTAATTTGACGTTTTCGAAAATTATATGCGGATCCAATCGCTCGACTGTCCCCCTCTTAACAACGTTCAAAAACAGAGAGGACCGACCTGAAAATTTTCATCCCTAGGGATGAAATTGCTCAGTTTCAACCCGCTAAACAGGTACCGGAAATCGAATTTTCAATAGCGGCATTGTGAAAAAATAATATTCTGTATGTTCGATGAACATTCTGCTATAAAACAGACAGAGTGAGAAAAATTCTGGAATTACGTTTTCTCGTTTAGATGTCCACTAAAATACTCTAAAAACCCGCAAGTAAACGAAATAAACAGACTGGAGTCCTGTTACGATTCTATACAGGCTGTTTCTTAGAAAAGGTAACATAGGGAAAATAACATTAAGAACATTTACATTTTTGTAGTAAGCTATGGGCCATTAGATCTAATGTAAATAATATTGTACTTGATTATATAGAGAAAATAGTACAGTGAATTTTTTAAACATTTTTCCAGAGACAACGATTGACTATTAAGAGTAACTTGGAACCTCCTTAATAAAAAAAATCAAAACATCTACTATACAGTATACATACTTACATTAGGTCTTATAGCCCATAGCTTACTACAAAATTGTAAATATTCTCAATGTTATTTTCCCTGTTACCTTTTCTACGAAACACCCTGTATAGGTACTTATTACTATTGATTCATTTAAAAAATAGGGTGGACAAAGGACATGCTTATAAAAGAGAAAACACAAATTAAAAATATACTGCGTTTTCAGGTAACGAAACGTAAAAGAAACCGAATATCATATTCGCTTTGCAACCCTGCTAAAACTTTCAAATAAGTCTTTGCCGCCCCTCACAACGTGTTATGGGAGACGCGAGGTGCGGCCCGAGGCGTTGAGAGCCACATAAAGAGCGTCCGTGCTTCATCTCACGGCCCTCTGGGATCAGATTAACTACAATAGCACCATGCCAACGTACAGACCACCTGCCCTATCCAGTATCCTGAATCTGCAACTCCGGTATATGGTCATATTCTATAAACTCGTACAACGAACAATTCAGTTTTTTGTCGCGTCATATTTGTTAAGGACGTTGGCGTTATGTTGTTGACAGTCGTTATTTTATGTTTGTAATTTAAAATAGTTTTGAACTGCAATTTGTCGTTTGTTACAGGCGACTTCGACCACCTTCCTTTCTTCCACTCATTTAATCTGATTTTTCATACTGTTTTTCATTTTTCAATGTATGTGTTTATTTGAAATACGTAGGTATTGCAGAGTTGTGAAATATAATATTAATTTCGAGCGAACGGGCGAAATTAGTGAGTAATGTATTACATAATTAATTATAAATTCGAGCCAACGAGCGAGGCGAGTGCACCCGGGCGAAGCCGGACGGGGCATCTAGTATAATATATAATTGATATGTTGTTATGGTCTCCAAAGTAGCGAATATATAAATATAAAGTAATAATTAACCATTATTACTTTATATTTACTTATATATAATTCAGTTTTTTAAGTGGAATTTTGTAACTTCGATGTTGTCAATTCTAGGGTTGGATTATTTTATCACCATTATTAACGATGTGATGTACCCTGCTTACAAAACTTTAATTTTCAAATTCCTAATTGATTAGTACTAGTGGAAGATTATTATACAGGGATGAATCAATTTCACTTTGACATAATTGGGATCTCGAGAACAGTAACAAAATAGTTTAAATTAGAGAAAAGTAGCGTATTTAGGAGCCCGACAAGATGTTGGTCTAACATTTAAAAATATTCCATGGGAAACTGACTTTGATAAAAAAAATTCGACTGATGACCAGTCCTATACTTCCCACCTAGTAAATATTTGCAAAAAATAAACACTCTTTTTTTTTATTCTTTGACTAGGCCCAAATAACCTTAGCTGTTGGTGGTCTTTAAAACACAATTTAATTTTTATTCTTTGAAAAAAGCATGGCCCTCTTTTTTGTTTGGTGATCTACTGATGGCTAGCTTAATATAGCAAAAATCATGGTTACCTTGATTTACGTACAATTTTTATTTTTTTTAGTAAAATATTTTTTTTCTCGAAAACTATACATTTTAGAGAAAAAAAATATTTACATTTTTTTCATATTATAACATCTAAAATTCATTTATATTTTTTTTTACCTATGTTAATACGTGACATTGAGGACGTTTTTTTGAATATCTCAGGATCCACTGAACCGATTTGACTCAAAATCTAATCAGATCTAAGTTAAAGGCTGATAAACACAATAGAACAATCGGCATGCTCGTATGTTGTTCCGTTCTTAAGATATCGAAGGTGAAAAATTGACCACATACACACACACATACAGACATCAGTCAGAAAATGATCGTAAACGATTGCTAGGGTCTCAAAACGTGAAAATCTCGGAAAATCTGTTAAAATCTCGAAATATTTTTTTCGGACTAAATCCATTACTTCCCTACCATAGTAGAGGTGGGAAGTAAAAATTTAAAAACAAGTGAATTCAACGGATGGTCGTTTGCTTTTTAGTAATACGAAAAAAATATTATTTGTTTATTTTCGTGATATATAAAATTCTATTTTTTGTGGAACGTAGGTATACTTATATTTTAATTTGATCTCAAAACATGCCATATTTTTTCTCTTTTCATTGATATAGCATATCACAAAATCTGTTTTCAAAAATAGCAACGTCATTGGATTTAAAATAATTATCGGTTAAAATATGTATTGTGATGCCCAAGTGTGCTTTTCAAAAATATTTTTTCAATTTTTATCACTTTCAAAGGCAATATATTTGTTTGGTGCAAATTATTACTTCTTAATGAGTCGACGTTATTACAAACTCGTTTTTAATAGAGCGCGGCGTGGGGAACTAATAACGTGTTGTGCTTTTTATTAGAGCCAAAGCTTTGTAAAACTGTTTTATCTTGTCCTCTTTTTAATATGAAACAATCTTTACGAAGAATTAACGTCTTTATGTAAATTCTAGTTTTAATTAATTACAATTCTAATTACTTTTTTACGATTCTTACAGAAAGAATTAATTGCATCGAATATTTTGTTTTTTTTAAATAACTCTTTGGTGATAAAGGGCGAGTTTTATAAAATGACGAATTATTAGATGACCGTAGTCCGTAGGACAACTTCGTTAGTATAAGATAATTGATAGTCGTAAGGAACCATTTTTATTTACTAGAAATTATTATTGAGGAAAGTCTTGTATAATCTCAGTCAAGATGTTTGGTATATAAATTTTGTTTCCTGTCTGATGGATGCTGCAAGAAAAATTCGTCAATAGAGCGATGTTCAAATGAGGTGCCAAATGAAAACTCCCCACTACATAATTTAATTTACAGTGCCTTTCCTTAAAACTGTTGAGAATTTCTTCAATAATTATTAATAACAATCCGTCTTCTCTTATGCGATTTTTTAATATTTCGATATATTATAGGGTAAATTTTCCGTATAAATGATATGTTTTCAACGTCCCCATAAATAAATTAAGGCTCCTCATCGCTCATAGACTGGACAAGTAAGCATTTTTGTTCTTTAGACGTTTTTTCGTAAAATTAAAAACCTATTTTTTCCCTTTTGTAAGCTCAATCCGGGGATATACGGTACTACAACCTGCGCTACACACTTTTCTCAGTGTGTGTGTGCCGAATATACAAGGTTTTTATTGGGGTCATGTTGTGTTATTTCGATAGCATATGGCCATACACCCTGTATACCCCAACAGCCTAATTTGTGGTCCTCTCTCTAAGAACAATTTATGACGAAGAAGGACTTGATTCAGTCCCATATCGTCGTTTTTATAGTGAGTCAATTGTATTATTTTTAATAGCGAATTCAAAATTAATATGACGTTTCTTGTCCATTTCATTAGTACTTTATAAGGAAGAATATTGGAAACGTGGACAATTTTCCCAAAATGACGCTTTACAGAACCCATGAGGAAGTACTAATTAAAGTACGAAGCGTTGGCAAATGCGTGATAGTAATTTTGGTAAAATCGTCCACGTTCCCAATATTTTTCCTTATTAAGTAGGTACCTATTCAAAATTAAATTCATATTTTTACAAGTTCTCAGATTAGCACCTGTGTGAAGGTTTGTAACAAATGAACGTCACAGAAATAACGGTATCGCGTTGATTCAAGGCAACTTTTCTATATATTTTTTATATTATATTTATAGAACGGCGTCCTGAATCAAAACTAATCTATATTCAATAATAACAACACTATCTGTGTACAAGTAAGTGCTTCGTATGTTAAGAACGTTCACAACGTGTCTCTGTAACATCTGAAAATAACTGTTTCTCCGAACACTCGTACCATGGTCCTCCGTTAGCTCTAGCTACCATATGCCATTGGGAC
This sequence comes from Mongoloraphidia duomilia, assembly GCA_039654895.1. NCBI lineage: Eukaryota > Metazoa > Arthropoda > Insecta > Raphidioptera > Raphidiidae > Mongoloraphidia > Mongoloraphidia duomilia. Next base: position 28,168,576 of record CM077522.1, read on the forward strand.
TTGGATTGGTGTATACACACACATCAGTGTGTTAGAGGGAATGGGAAGCTCTCAAGGATTAGAGGAAGGATCGTTAAAGTAAAGCAATTATTTTTGTTACAGTGATCTCGATCTGTTAGAAAATGGTTGTTTCAAGTTTAGAAATGTGTTAAAAAGACATTCAAGTAGTTCCATTAAGTAATGTTGAAATTTTATTATAAGTAAAAAAAAAATCAGCCAACTTGAGAACCTTTTTTGAAGTCGATTAAGTTGGAAATCGAATTAACGTATGTTGGAAGTTACAGGTTGTCTCAAAAGTCACACGAGATTTCGAATCAAAAAGTTCTTTATCATTTTTATCTAGCCAAAGTGTTATTAAGTTTTATAATCATTTAGGTTCTCGTCCATGATATATAATATTTGTGGTAGGTATATTCTCAGGGATGATTAACATGAAACATTGCATTATATATGATTTTAATAATTGTTGTACTTATATTACAGTACTTGATAAAGCTAACATAAATTGGCGAAACGTCGTATTAGAGTGAATTAACATTATTATTTATTTGTGTCCACATCCCTACTACCTACAAATATTAAGTTTTATATTGTAAAAATAGCCGAGTGTGTATCAGGGCCGTAGGTAGAGCTGAATTCAAGATAGGGCACTGAAAGTTTAAAGTAGGGCTGAAGCAAAAGACTACAATTTTTTAATTGGATTGCCCACCTCATCTGGTGATATCAAATTACAAAAGCAAGAAAACGGTAAATGACAATTTATTCAAAAAAAAAAAAAAATACACAGAACTTGCCATGTTATCAAATTTCCGAAGAACTTCATTTAGTCCAACGAATTTAATCTTGTTTTTCCAAATGCCAGATAGATCAAGTCTGTCATTCTGTCGTGACAGTCTTTGCGGCTTGTTTATAATTCCTTAAAGTAGGGCATTGTCCCTTAATGCCCCCCTAGCTACGGCCCTGGTGTGTATAGCAATACCGTTGCTTATATGGCGTTTCAATGGCTCCTCTATTACAAGCCCCTAGTTCACAGGTTCTAATTCGAGAACTGGTAAAAGTATCAATTGGATTTTCAATTTATTATCTAAGAAATATTAAATCGAAAATATGAATCATGTTAGGCCTAAATAACCCTAACTGTTGGTGGCCTTGTAAAATTATATTGTTCGTCTTGTTAGGCTCATTTTATTGTCGCTGCCATCGTCTTCTTCCACAACTGTTGTCCATTCGGCTTTTGTTGAAACAAGTATTAAAAGTGTCCTCCGTCGACTTGGATGCACAATGTTCCTTTAACCACAAAATTGCACGGGACCGTTGTGACATGTTTTCTTTAGTGGATATAATTGATAAATGAGGGCGATCACCTCGTCTAGTCTTCCATTTCAATATTAACCTAGACGAGGATGATTACGTTAGTGTAAATGATAGCTGTCGAGCGTCTGTAATCTACAATCTGTCTGGCAGTGTAAACGAGGACAAAGACGAACTTTAATAATCGATAACTTGGTAATTGCACTTCGGAGTCAACAATGCTAAAGTGTTATTTTGGATCAAAATGCCACAAGGAATATGCTTTCAAAGTGCTGGCGTAATTTTTGGTACACAGTGTATAAATAAGACATAAGGTGCATACAAATATTAAAACCTGCTATTACTTTTAAAATGACCAGTTGATGGATTTTGTGAAACGAGTCTAGACGCCGGAGTAATATTTTTTATATCTGTTTAATGGAGCATTTGAAAGTAAATAGAACCACAAAAATTATATGAAATACCCTATAAAACAAATGATCACCTGTATCGAAACGATATAAAATGGAGTAGTTACGTCCATAAAAACAGTTAAAAGTTATGTTTTCATAACAGCCATTGAAATAAGACGCATGTCCACGATTTTTGGAGATCGGCTGATATAATAATTATAAAAGTCCTATATTTCAGAAAAGATTATGGATCAAACTGTATAAATTATGTATTTTTTTATTTTTAAAACATTGAACAAAACAAAAGTTCGCTAAGTTGCAAAACGAAACGATTGTTTCCAAAATTTAGGATATGAAATTCCGAACTTTTTATCTTATAGTTATCTGGCAGTTTTTCACCTACTAAAATTGGCTTATTGCTGTTCAATTAGATATTAAAAGATAAGAAAGTGCAATAACAAAGTGCGTTTTTTTTTTAGATATTAGGTATAAATAAATTGAATAAAAAATACCATTTTGTTTGCAGCTAATATGATCGATTATTGTGATTTGAGCATGATATAGAATTTGCGAATATTGTATATCAAATTGGCAATTTATTTAAGGATGTAAACAAAGAAACTAACATAAATAAATAAAAACTCGGTATATCTGCCATTTGCATAAATTTGGCATAAAAATATCGATGACCTGGCATGTTTACAAAACGCTTGTAAAGTTTGTAATTGATCCGCTACTTGATTATGAGTGACAGAAGGCAGTTTCCCCAACCTTGGTATTAGGCTAGAACTTCGCCCCCCGGACGTAGCACCGCCGACGCCATCGTCGGGATTATAATGACCGAATTTCGTTTTAAGTTGGTGTGCAGATGTAGTATAGCGCGTAGACCAATAGCGTGCTTTGGAAGTGGAAGCGCTAGGAATGATGATAGTGTTGTATTATATGGCCAACTATAGGTACACGGCCTACTCAGTTGCTAACCTCGAGCATCTCGTCGCAGAAGAGGCCAGAGGGTTTACAGAAGCGACACTGTTGGCAGTTTGATATCTTTCATGTTTCATAGGCCATAAAATAATATCTATTGTGACCTACTAACTCTATGATATAGTTTATTTGTTATAATATTACGTAGTCACATAGTTGACTCGTAGGTAAGATATGCGACTACGTAATTAAATTTGATCCCACGACATTTGATCCCACGACAATTGATCCCAACGACATTTGATCCCAACGACAATTGATTCCACGACATTTGATCCCAAAAAATTGTCTATAAACTAATAGCGTTTGATAAGTAATAAAGTTATTAAATTTTATTAATTTAATGAAATAATTTAATCGATTATTCCCTTTGTCGGGAAATTTGTTTGATTTAAATTTGTAGACGTTATGTTTTATTTGTAATTACATTGTTATTAGAATTCTAACGGATGTAATAGTATAATGTGTTTATTATTTAATAATCCTTTAGAGATTATGTAATGATCAAGTTGAATAATTCACTTTTTTTATCATTGCCCGGGATACGTCGTAATTTTGTCAAATATTGTATTTTATGAATTAATAATAAATTATCACGTTGACTTTTCATAAACTTTAATGGCATATTTAACAATTCGTTATAATGTGAAAAGCACGTAAGACCAAATTGACTGCACAGCTGATGTTTCGAAGTTTTTATGTACAATAGGTAATTTTTCAACAAAATTTATAAAATACAATATTTGACAAAATTACGACGTATCCCGGGAAATGATAAATAAAAGTGGATTATTCAACTTGATCTTTACATAATCTTTAAAGGATTATTAACTCATAAACACATTATATTTACTATTACATTCGTTAGAATTCGAATATCAATGTAATTACAAATATATCATAATGTCTACAAATTTAATTCAAACAAATTTCCCTCGATTAAATTATTTCATTAAATTAATAAAATTTAATAACTTTACTACTTATCAGGCTCTGTTAGTTTATAGACAATTTTTTGGGATCAAATGTCGTGGGATCAATTGTCGTTGGGATCAAATGTCGTTGGAATCAATTGTTGTGGGATCAAATTGCTGGGATTAACTGACGGCACACCGATTGGGACTAGGCTTCCCAACCGTAAAAAATGATTTTCCGAGATTTCTTGGATGTAGAAGCGGGACTTAAAAGTTTTTTCGCTGGACGTATGTAAAAACATTTATAGATAGATAGTTTAATACTCATCTATACAAAAATTTAACTAATGATGCCGACAAGTGGAGATTCCTTACATGGTTTCATGTTTCATACACACACGGACACTAAATTTCTCACTCGATTCCTAACAGCGGAAATATTTTAAGGAATATTTCTATGAAGTACTATGATATTATTGAGTGTAAAAATAAAACCAATTGTCCATTAATTATGAATATTTTAATAAGAAGCTGGGTTAGAGCAAATTTTCGTAACTATACTCTTTGGTTAGTTTGACTATATAATACTTGCTGCTAGTGTTGACGCATTATTAGTGTATTTGCCATAATATGGCACATACACTATTGGCGTCGGTCGGATGGCGGGACCTAGGGGTCGGACCAAAATTTCTCGACGTTTCATAGCCTCCTGAACAATTTGGCACCATTTTTGAAAATGTTAATAATATATGTATGTATATATTTATATATATATATATTTATATATATATGTGTACGGGCTATAACTTTCGAAAGAGTTAATTGATTTTGACGAAATTGGGTAGACACGTTGCAATCCATAACCGCACGAAGCCTATTTAAAATGGGCCCAATCGGACCATTTTAAGGGTAGTTTTTAGGGGTTGAAAAAAGTTTTTGGGCCCAAAAATACCGAAAAAATTCTCAGAATCGTTTCAAAATTGAAATTTAACCCTTTAGTGAAGATTAAAACGTGCTGCTACAATTTTAATAAAATCGGCCTGACAGGACCGGACTTTCAATTTTATGAAAACACTGGTTTGCGGATAGTGATTTACTTACTGAAGGGTGTATTTAATTTGGTACAGAGGTTGCATTGATAATATTATTGAAATTAAGAAAAAAAATATTATTTTAAGGGATGTATTAAGGGGTTAAATTTTTTATTTTGTCCAAAAACAAACTTAAGTTTATATAATAAAGCCACAAGGCCTGTATTAGCAAATACACTATATTGTCGGCAGGGTTTGGCACTGCGACCCGAGTTTTTTTTTTTTTGCAGTGAAAAACTGCTTGTATTTTATTTCCGGAACAAACTGCGTACCGCAAGGATTTTGAACGGGACGTCCCGGAAAATCCGGGACAGTTGGCAACTCTAGTTGTGACTAATAAACTAACATAGAGTTTACGACCCACGCATTTATAATTATTTGGTCGCATATATTACTAGTGTATTGCGTTAGGTACTATTTTTCGTGTTAAAAGTTTTTAGTTACTACACAAAGTTTGAAAGCCCGTTTGTTGCAGACAAATTATTTATTAAGGCACGATTGAACAATAAAGTGAGATGATGAACCTAAATTAAATATTATTTTTTAGTGTATTTGCTATATGGCACATACACTATTGGCGTCGGTCGGATGGCGGGACCTAGGGGTCGAATATATATATATATGTGTGTGTG